>NKZZ01001302.1:0-47058 GCA_002370815.1 Metschnikowia hamakuensis
TCTCCTGTCTCCACAGTTTCTCCTGTCTCCACGGTTTCTCCTGTCTCCACGGTTTCTCCTGTCTCCACGGTTTCTGCTGGGGTCTCCCGCTTTTTCGGTGCTTGTACACGTGGCGTTGGAGTCACCTAAAGGATATCCCTACTCTTCTTCACCACGACAGCATCCATTTAAAAAGTATGGAATAAAGGAGCGAGTCAAAGAATGTAGGGAATATCAAGATTAGTGTGCATTAGATATTAGTAGTGATGAGGAAGAAGAGGAGAAGGAGGAAGAGTAAAAAATAACGAGTGGAAAAATGAGGCCAGGGGCGCGCCTTTTATATCTCAATTTGCGCGAAGGGTAGCCCTTTATGGTTGTGCATGGGCGAAGAAACCATCTTTTGCAAAAGTTTATTCCACATTATTGGACGTGGCTTGGTTTTTCCGGCACAAAAGTCAGCATGCAGTTCTTGAACCCTGCTCTTGAGCCCATTGGATTTTGATGTTCCGAATGTTGCAAGACCAAACTAGGACTAAACAAAAACAAAAACCGATTGAGATGTTTTTGCCAAGACAACGTTCCATAAAACCAAGATTAAAGCTCGATCCCAAATTGAACTTGCATCTTTCCGTCAAACTTGTCGGAGTGTATGTGGCTATTGGGAGAGATGCCAAGGCTGTACAGCCCCCAAGTTCGGTGGCCATAGAAAAAATGTTTCAACTGGTGAATTCCGAACATTCGGTTGAAACTGGAATCTTGGATTCTTGGCTGGGCGTTTGGAAAACGTCGCCAAATGGACAGAACAGGACCTTTTTTTTATAAGTTGAACATGACGTTCACTGTCAGGAGCCATGCTTACCAATGGATCTGCTTTGGCCATTGGCTGCACTACACTCCAAGAAGACTACTTTAAGAAATCCCAATTCGTACACTCCACTCCAAGGAATACCCTCCCAGGCCATTAACAAAGGAATGCGCTTAAGAACTACTTCAAGAGTTCAACTTTTTCGAGTCCATTGGAACTGTGGGTTTTGGCCGGAGTCTCAAACTGACTTTAACTAGACTGCTTCTTGAAGTGGGGCCTTTGGAACTAGAGCATTTGGTGACGACTCTAACGAAGAATCATTTAACAGATATACTTTAAAATTCTTTCTTTAAGTCACACTTTGGGAACTACTTTAGGAGTTGTTTCCTGGGAAATTCTGCTTTAAGCACTACACCTAAAGAATTACTACTTCAAAAGCTGCCATTTTAAATACCATATTCCAAGGAATACTCTAAGGAATACTCCAAGGAAGACCACCTTAAAAGTGGCTTTAGAAATACTTGAAGGGTCACTAATTTGGGGAACTCTCCCAGGAATTCCACTTTAAGAATACCACTTCTTCCACTACACTTTCCCCGACTTCTTTAAGGACTACTTTAGGAATAATTAAGAATAGAACCGAAGATCTACTACTCTAAGACCCACTACTCCAAGGAACTCCAAGGACTACTTCAGAACGACACTTAAGGGACTACACTTGAAGAACCAGACTCTAAGAAATACTACTTTAAGAATTACTCTTTTTTTAAGGAACACTTTATGAGCTACCTTAAGGAATACGTTAAGAACTAGTCCAAAAAATTAGTAAGTTAAGGCTTGAAGCGGCCGACTCCTTATCAGATTCAATAAAAATAGACTATGTTATAGTTAGGAGATTGAGGTAAGTCTCGGATCAAAACAGAATGGGATTGACTATTCATAGACCTGTAATAACATACTCATGACCTGCTATTATCACTCTAGCCATTAAGACATTAATTTCAATAATTGGGAGAAATTTCTCAGTAGTCAGTCAGTTAGTAGAGCCAGTAGGTCCGAAAAACTTATTATAAAACACCTCCAGAATGCTTGGTCAATAAGAACACTCATTGAGATTCAAAAAAAAAAAAAATTATTAAGATTCAATACTCATCAAGAGTTGAGTGCAGATGGTTTTACCCATTTGAAATACCCAGTGCATTGGAACAACTCATTAGAGAATACATTGGGGTACAGCAAAGAAGAACAGTTGAGTATACCTAGTAGTAGGATCTAAACCAACTTTAGAAAACTTGGCGATGAAACTAGTACTCATTGTAATTTGGACTTGGACTTGTGGATGACTTCCAATATGGACAAAACAAAAAGAATCGCCATTTAATCCATTTTTCAGATTCCACTACGTCTCATTTAGGTCTCATTTGGGAGTGCGCATAGACCATGTGCACATCATGTTGAACATATGAGACGTGCGAGTCTCATATGTACAGGATACTGAAACTCAAGAAGAGGAAAATGGACTTCTCAGTTCAGTATGCGGAGACACAGATGAAACACGGAGGTATTAACCACTCTTGGGTATAAAGCCGACCAGTGTATCTGTAACCAATGAATGATCTCTGATAATATTCCCTCACGCAGAGTCGGCCACGAAGGGTCGATGACTCCGAGGAGGAGTTATTAGCAACCAATGACAGCCCTCTGATAGAATCACACATGAAGGATATAAGCTGCCGGGTGGTGTTGAAAAAAGAGGGTGGTGAAAAAAGAGGGCGGTGAAAAAAGAGGGGGGTGAAAAAAAGGGCGGAAGTTCTGAGAAGCGGATTTGGCTGCAATTTATATTCGCACGCCGCGCGCGTTTCATATTTGTGCCGCCACAAAACCGTCTGTTTCTGGCCACAAAGCCGCCTGTTCCTGCGGTATATAAAAAGGCGATCCCCCCAGTTTTTTTAATAGCGTAATTATACTATTCTCTTCCTTGAACTGTGGCTCCGTCGGATCCAGGCCAGCCATTTGGATATATAAGGTGGGAGGTTTTCCACCTTATTGAAAGGGAGGAACAGATCAGTTTAGCTTGTGAGAAGGAATAAGGATTCCCTAGACTAGAAATCAATAAATACAAGCGAAGAAATGACTACAGAAGTTCCCTACTTAAAAGCGTTATTGGAAGCCAATGAGACTCACGTGCCAGATTATGATCGCGTTTATATAAACGCGCAACACATCAAGTGTCACCAAATGAGCATGCTGGGTCTCGGTTGCTCCTGTCACGTATGCACGCTCCAAGGCTGTCTAGTGACGTTGCTATACTAGAGAAATTGGACAAAACATTTGGGGAAATTCTTCTTTTTAGCTAGAAATGCCTTCTTCTCTCGGCCCTTGGGTTATATACGTGCAGGATTTTGATGCAAACCTCTCAAGGATTTGTTTTGGGCTTTCTTTGGTACCATTTTTGAAGTGATCCAAAAGGTTTCTTGTACTTCTCAACCAAATCACCTTTTCTTCTCCAGTCTTACAGACTGCCTTTAGATCCTTAATAAGTACTATAATCTTTTCCTTCACTCCATAGACTGACAACTTTTTGTGCATCAGAAAGCACATTACTTTGGTAGTCAACATAGTACCAAAGCCTTTTATTGGGCCATCAACAACTTTCATTACCACGCTAACCATTACTACTTTGGGAATTGCTAGTTGATGAGCTACACTTTAAGACCTTAAAAGTGGCTACAGAAATATTTTTAGGACCACTAATTTGGGGGAAACTCCCAGGAATTCCACTTTAAGAATACCACTTCTTCCACTACACTTTCCCCGACTTCTTTAAGAATTACTTTAAGCAAGACTTTAAGAATTACTTTAAGCAAGACTTTAAGAAATACTCGAAGAGCTAGACTTTAAAAAGTGGACTTTAAGAAATAAGAAATCCTTCAAAGACTACTTTAAGAACTACCACTTTAAGAATCTAAGAACTACTTCTTATTCCAGAACACTTTAAGGAAATCTTTAAGGACTACTTTAGGAAATAGTTCAAGAAGTAGACCCGAAGAACTCCTACTCTAAGGAACTCCAAGGACGAATTCAAGAACTACACTCTAAGAAATACTCTTCAAGAAGTACTTTAAGGACTACTTCTTATTCGGGTACCACCATCAGGAATGCACCAACCCAAGATATTGCTCATGAACATTTGAGAGGTTTTCCTGATTCATCATCGTATTGAAGGAGTTATTTGGTGACTAAGTGTAAGTTATGCGCTAATGACGGTATATGCAGGAATTCAAATGTATATACAGTTCATATTGCTCGTATGCAGTACCCGCGCACTTATCTGCAGTCTGTTGCAGAGCATTCAGCAATTGCAATCAAGAAACTGCACTTTCCACCAGAAACTTTTGCAAAAAAATCTCCCAGGGACGAGTCGAACGTCCGATCTCAAGATTCCAAATTATCCATTACAGTCTTGCGCCTTAACCAGCTAGGCCACCGGGAGGTTTCTTATAAAAAATACGAAAAAGACAGGGATCTCCGAACCACCGAAATTTGGAAAAGTCCGACCCGGTAATAAAAAGATATTCGTTTTAAATTGACATGAATTTAAAAAATGAGGTGGAAATGTGGCGTTTTTTCTAGTCGAAAATGGTTGGCGTAGTGACATTCTCGTCTATTATGGTACTGTATGCAGGAAGGATCCGTCCAAATGGAAGCTTAGGCTCGATTTAGTAAATTGTATGTGGTGATAATTCTTCCTAGAGTAGAATAGGAGATGAAGAAAGTAATTGTGAAGAAATGCCGAGTTTTTGGGGACTTTTGGGGGACTTTTGGGGATTTTTGGGGATTTTAGGAGATTTTTGGGGATTTTAGGAGATTTTTGGGTATTTTGAACTAAAATAAGGTAATTTGGGAGAAGAAAATGGTTGTTTGGGGAAAAGTAAGGTAATTGCGGATAAAAGGATGGGATTTTGGGGTCAAGTACGGTGAAATACGGTAAATTTGGAGGAAAGTAGGGTGAATTTGGACGAAAACAAGGTAATTTGGACGAAACAACGGGAGTTTGGAGTAAATCTCGGGTCCAGGGGTTTGAATTGGTTAACTAGAGACTTGACTGAGTGTCAAGTAGTTCCTGTCTCTGTCTAGAAATTTCTGTCCAATTTGTCTTTCTGTCCAATTGTCTTTCTGTCCAATTGTCTTTCTGTCTAATCTGTCTTTCTGCCTAATCTGTCTTTCTGTCTAATCTGTCTTTCTGTCTAATCTGTCTAATCTGTCGAGTCGAAATCGTCTAATTTTTGTCTCTGTATTTCTGTCCAATCTGTCCAATCTGTCCAATTTGTCCAAACTCTTTACGCAATTTGTCTAATCTGTCTAAGCATGTGAAGAAGAAGATGAAACAAGGTGCTTTTGTCTGCAGTACACACCCATTAAAGAGTTGGTGATTCTTCCTAGCCCATCCATGGCTATGAATAGACCAGAAAAGTGTGGGTAGTGTGACTTGAAGAAGTGGTGGTGAATAGCTCGGGCGGACTGCATATAATCGTGTGCCTGCACATAACGCACTGTAAACCTGCACATAGAGATATCCCTGCACACATCTCTTCCACCCGCAGTATCTCCATGATCGGCTTTCTCCCACACCCCCATATTCTCTCCTCCCTCCATGTACATGAGTCTTAATCCGAGGTTCAACGCCCGAAACCTCGTCGCCTATAACTTTGCCGGCTTCGCCTGCATCCTGTTTGCCGTCTTCCTCCTGTCCTCCCAGCCCTTTTACCTTTCTGACGTCATCGGCATTGAACCCCACAAAATCGGCCATGCCATTGGCTCCTTGACCATAGTGGACGAACTTACAGCCATTGCCGTGGCGCCCCTTTTGGGGACATTGGTTGATTGGATCAATGGATATGCTTGGAGCAAAGCGGGGCTTGGGTCGGGGCCTCGGGTCACGGAGTTGGCTGCGTTTGTGGTGGTGGCGATTTCCTTTTTGGGCTATGGCTTGGTGGCGAAACGGACTTTTCCCGAACTATATTTTTTCCGGGCGCTTTTTGCCGTGGGGATGTCTGGCGTGATGGGTGTGGCTGTTGTGATGCTCCATGAAGCCAACAATTCTGATTTTGAGTGGCGGAAGTTGCAGTTTTGGAAAGGGAGAGGGAGCGACCCGGAGCGGGGCGTGTATGCAGGACTCCCCGATTCCGACGACCAAGAAGAAGAAGAACAAGGTTTAGGGCCTGAATCTCCACCTTTAGATACCGGGAAAAACGGCAAGCTCTCGGCATTGCTTGGAATATGCACGGGGCTCGGCGCCATCTTTTCCGTATCGTTCTTTTTAACGCTTCCAATTCGTCTTTCCCAGTGGAATCCTGCATGGAGTGCCGGCCACAGTCTTCAGACCACTTATTGCATTCTCGGCATCTTTTCCATGGTATGTGGGTTTGTGGTGTATGGCCTCGGGTACGACTGCATCCAGAGGAGAAGAGAGGCCGGAAGAAGCCCCGATGCCGATATGCCCGAGCACTCTTACTGGAAACTCATGGCCGACGCCATCCAAGTCTCGAAAAAAAGCAAGAAATTGCAGTTGGCTTATACTGGAGGGTTTGTGGCACGTGCAGCCACCGTGACCTCGCTGATGTTCATTCCGTTGATGGTGTACCAATTTTATACCCGGAATGGACTCTGTGGGACTGCAGATAAGCCCACCGCCTCGGGAAACTGCTATAATGCATACATTTTCCTGGCCATTCTCTCGGGGGTATCTTCCACCGTGGCGCTCTTGTTGACTCCAGTGTGGGGAATTCTTATTGACTCCAGAAAGTATGGTTGTGGGAAGGCGCTCTTCTATGCAGGCGCCCTAGGAGGTTTCGGCTGTTTCCTTCTTTGTATTCTCGGCCGTGGTAGCCAAGTTTACGATCCGCGTACCGTTTTATGCTTCGTGGCCGTTTGCTGTTTCGGGACTGCCCAGATTGGCGTGGTGATCTCGTCCATGAGTTTGGTCTCCCGTGCAGGAAAAGCCCTAGAGCAAGAACATAGGGTTATTGGCAGTATAACCGGGCTTTATAGTTTGAGCGGAGGAGTGGGCATTCTCTTGGTGGCCAAGGTGGGAGGCGTCTGGAGTGACCACTGGGTCTTTGCGCCGTTTTTGGTGCTCGGCATATTGTACCTGGTGTTGGCATGTGCCGCCTCGTGGATGGACACTGAAGATCGCTAATGTAGTCTGGAATCTGTCTGGGACCTAGTCTTTTGGTTCAGTTAAACATCAAGTCTTGATTCTCGTTTAGTCTAGACCTTAGAATTTAGGCTCCAGACTCCAGCTCTCAAGAGTATACTCAGCTCTTAGTTGTCACCACACTCTAGCCCATTGCATTAACAAAATAAACTTAGAGCGATAGTCATTGGAGAGTTAGTAGATAGAAGTAGACAGACTAGACAGATTAGACAGATTAGACAGATTAGACAGATTAGACAGATTAGACAGATTAGACAGATTAGACAGATTAGACAGACTAGACAGACTAGACAGATTAGACAGATTAGACAGATTAGACAGATTAGACAGACTAGACAGACTAGACAGAATCAGTCAGTATTAGACAGTAGTAACAAAGAGATGGGCTGTATTCCAAATGTCACCGCTTCCACCTAAATGTCAATATTGGTCTCTAATAAAAACCTTAGTATCACGAATAGTCCAGCTATACTAATATTATTAGGTGTGCCTGCATATAGACCGTTTCCAACCATACGGGTTCTGTTGATCACTAATTCTCCCAAACCCAAAATGAAAAGATGACTGTGCGTATCCTTTTAAAGGGCGCGGCCTGATTTATATACCCCGAAATTATCCTGCTTGTTTCAGATCTGCAGCATCTTATCTTTGTGTTTGTGGCTGCATGTGCATTTGCCACCGAACATGCAGCTCGTAGTATATAAGGGCGCGCATCCCCGGGTAGTTTTGCAGCTTTTTACACCAATATAATTCAGTCTACAATTTCTCCTTCAACACGCTCTTTTATTTTCTCTTTGCTAAGCTGAATTTCTGATATGACTCCTTGATTCAGAGAGTTTTTTAAGAGTGGAGTATTTGATACAAACATCCCTGAGTTGAAGAGACCATCAATGAGATTGAAAGGAGTACTGCTACTCGATTGATTCATTGGCTGTCATTCTCGGTATCTAACCGAACTGGAAGCTAAGCTTTCAGTACTTGAAGATTTGGGCATTGAGGAAGCGTCCAGTCGATTACTGAACCGACCAAGCAGTCAATACAGCTAGTTTGATTGCCATTCTTAGCCATGCATCCCTCCACTCGAGGGTCTATCTAAAATGAAATAAGAAAGACGGAATAATTCTGTTTGATGTTGGAAAAAAAAGGTTCTATTATCTACTCCATGAACCACCAATCCTCGGGACTGCAAATGTAATTACCGACACAGTTATCGTCCCAACCCTCAAAGAAATCGATTACTTCGTCCCTGGTCCAGTTTTTCCTTTGTTTCAAATCACTCTTTATCTTGTAACCACCGCGGTTTCTGCGACAGAAGATTGGCTTCCAGCAAGCGTCGGGAATGTCCTTGAGGTCTCTGCCGTTGTCGTAAGTGGTACAAGGAACTCCGTCCTTGTCCGTTGCGTTCTTGAAAGGGTGTTCCTTGGCGCCTTGCTGGTTGTCTTGTTCGGCTGGTTTTGCTGGGGCTTGTTCGGCTGGTTTTGCTGGGGCTTGTTCGGCTGGTTTTTCTGGGGCGTCTCTGAAACGGTAGTTGGGGCTCCATGGATCGTCCTCATCTTCAGTTGGGTAAATAAAGCCCCCGTCAGCTGGAGCGGCATCCTTCTTGGCGAGCTCGGGGTTGGAACCTTCGCCGGCAGGCGTGGCCAAGACGGCAGAGGCAATGAGGAACAAGGTGGCGAATTTCATGACTAGAGAAGATGTTCTGAAATGTGAAAGACGGGACAAGCCCTTGCCTTTTAAATGGTTCTCTGGGGAGGCTGAGTGGATGCAACAGTTGCTGTCAATGGCTGTAACCGAATGCATGGAAACAATGGCCTGTGGCCAGGGATGTGCGGTGCATCCAGCCATACCCTGAAAAAGGAACTCACGACTGGCCCACCATCGATCACCCCCACCTTCGATCACTCCTATCGATTTTTCCTATCGATTTTTCCCATCGATTTTTCCCACTATCGATTACTCCCATCGATTATTGGTCAAAGATGGAACCAGATGATTGGCGGATTCTTCGGGAAGTTGAGACTGATGGATAAACCGAGACTGATGGATGAACCGAGACCGATGGACGAACCGAGACCGGGGGCTGAACTCGTGCCCCTTTTTAAAAACCATCAGCTTTGATAACAATGGGTTGATGATAATAAATGCTGTGTTCCACGCATCCTTCTTCCATCCTTTTTCCATTGTTTTTCCGTTGTGTTTCTTTTTCTCGCTTTTTTTTCTGGGCCTGGGTCTTTGACGACAAAGGGTGTTTCATGTCCAGGGCGGATGTCCGGGGCTCGAGAATTGAGGGGTTCATTCACGTCTCTTGTTTTCCATTTTCGTCTAACATCTTACCCAAGTCGGCTGTATAGTCCGGATTTGGCAACTCCACCTGGACAGAAAACTATCAAGCAGTGAAAAACAAAAAATATTGGGTTAGAGACGGATAGGCCAGTTTTTGAAAAACCTTGAAATCCTCAATGCAGAATTGAAATAACCTTTTTTATACTCACACTGTTTCAGAAGTTAAATTGTGTGATGATAAGACTGAAAAAAGCCAAGAAGCGGGCTTGTATGCAGGATAGTTCAAATTTTAATCACAAAAACACACCACCAGATTCAAGTGGGAATTCGTAATGGTAAGTTCAGTAACTGGAAAGCCTCTGAATGGACTTCAAGTTCAGTAAACCCGGTAAATGAAGAGGGCTGGGAAGCGTGTGAGTATATGCAGGACAGTTAGAATTTGCTTCAAAGACCTCCACCACATCCCAAGATTTTAACAGGAATGTCTCCACTTGTCACTAGAATACTGCTGAATAGATGTACCCATTAGTACTGCTCAAAAATGTTCATTGAACTAGCGAGACCTGGGAATTGTGTGACTATCTGCAGGACACACCAAATTCGTTTCAAAAAGACCCCACCACATCCTAGAACTACCACCAAAAATGCTCCAGTGAACATTAAAAGATCCTTGAATAGTCTTGGGCATAAGTTAACCGTAAATATTTCACTTTAGTACACTTAAGTACACTTTAAACCTGCACGGGACAGGGCTGTACTAGCCAAAGTGATAGAGAACTCAGTATAGAAGACACTTTCAATGGAATTCGGCACGGTTCAAATCACAAAAAGTAAGAGGAGTTTCTGGTTCTTTCAACAGGCAAAGAAACCAGAGGTTTGGTCCCCAAATTGCCACAGAGCCGAAAAAAATCAACAGCAACTCTAGGCCCTCGCTTAGAAGTTATAGCATCTCTCTTGTTTTGTTGCCCGTTAACATCAACTCTCTCTTAATCTGGCACGTGAGCGTAATCGGCCAACAACAAGAACTCCTTGGAGTATGCAACTTCGGTTCTCGTTTCTCTGCTTGGATTTCCTGCTTCTGGGATACCTAATCTAGGAATCCTTTATAAAATCTAGGGAATCTTATTCCGTATCACACGCTGATCCGAATTGATGATCTCCACAAATCAGGCGGGGGAACCTCCTGCCTTATATAAGCAACTGACTGGCGTAGATGCAACAAAGCCATAATTGAAGGAAAAGAAAAGGATGATTACGCTGTAAAAAAAACTGGGGGGGATCGCGTATTTATATACCGCAGGAACAGGCGGTTTTGTGGCCGCAAAAATATGAAACGCGCGGGGGGGGTAGGGGGTAGGGGGTAGGGGGTGCGAATATAAATTGCAGCCACATCCGCCACTCAGAACTTCCACCCTTTTTTTTCAATACCACCCTCTTTCTTCAACACACCCTCTTTCTTCAACACACCCTCTTTTTACAACCCGACCCAAGAGCTTATATCCGACATGCGGAATTCCTATCAGAGGGCTGACATTGGTCTCCGATAACTCCGAGGAAGGATCGCCCCTGAATGAGCCTCTCTCATTGGTTCCTTCCTTCAAATTTTGTTTCAGATCCTCCATTGGTCCGCCAGTGACCACTGGTTTGCCAGTGGTACGCTTTATATCCAGGAATGGCTCTTACCTCCGTGTTTCATCTGGATCCTTGCATACTAAACTTCGGATGTTCATTGTCCTCTGCTAAGGGTTCAGTATGCAGTACATATGAAGTGTGCGAGTCTCATAAGTTCAACAATGTCCAAGGCCAAGAATATCAAGAGTCAATTTCCACACAAGAAAATTACCAAAGTGGAACTTTTATTCCACTTTTATAAAGAAAGATTTTTATTGGAAGCTCCAAAGACGACGGGAAGCCTCTGGTGCATTTGCCATTGCCGTTACTGGTTTAGTCCAGTGGTCGTGCAAAACCCACAGTTGGTGACGAATTGGGTCCAGAGGCACAGAAGTCGGTTCTGGAAACAGCCAAACACATGGAAATAAAACGGCTTCTTTTCGTACTTGACCAGAACCACTTTGAGAAGCAAAGCTTTTGTGGGCGTGAAGATTCTCTGTCCAGAACCGAAATTGAGAAGAAACCCAACGACTGCTTGGTCTATCTGACACCTGCGACCGCCGGGACTCTAATGGTTTGAGATTTTCTGGTTGATGGCGTGGAGAGGAGGAATTGTTCATTTGTCCATTTGTCCATTTGTCCATTTGTTCATTTGTCCATTTGCCCATTTGTCCATTTGTCCATTTGCCCATTTGTCCATTTGCCCATTTGTCCATTTGTCCATTTGTCCATTTGTCCATTTGTTCATTTGTCCATTTGCCCATTTGTCCATTTGTCCATTTGTCCATTTGTCCATTTGTCCATTTGTCCATTTGCCCATTTGTCCATTTGTCCATTTGTCCAATTTTGTGATTCTGGTTTTCTGCTAAGATTGAAAACTCGTCTCTGACTAACTGACCGATGCCCAACTATCCACCTCACACTACTCAATGCTGGAATGGACTGCTTTATCGGACAATACCTTCTATGGGCCGAACCCCCGAAAATCCTGACCCATTTTCCAAGGCCATTTCTCGACTCTCCATGATTCCAAGTGATCCACATTCATTTGGCCACCGCCTAAAGGAGTTTCCTCGCCTTCCGGGGCCGCCGGGGCGCTCGGATCCATCCGCTGGTCTACTTGTTCCCCCAAAAGACCAATCAACACCAAAAAAAGCAGCCAAAAGCAGCCAAACCCAGACAGCCAAATACTCAGGCCAACCCAGATCACTTCCAACAAACAGATCTTTCTTTCCCGTTCTTCACTGGATCTACGTGTGGAGCAGCATTTTGCAGTCTACTCTGCATGCACCACGCAGGACGCACGCGAAAAATTCATGCGCAACATCCTAGTGACCGCATCCGAGGTCATTCCAAGGTCATTCCAAGGTCATTCCAAGGTCATTCCAAGGTCATTCCAAGGTCATTCCAAGAGCCAGTTCCTGGCCACCGTTCGCCCCCAAATGCTCGAGGTTCTACTCACCGTCATCCCGTCGCTTTGCTGGATGGTCTTCCGGTGCTTCCAGCTTTTGCTGGCGCCCGCAGACCGCTTGGCCCGCCAGTTGAACATCCAGATCCCGCATACGCCCATCATCAGTGTTCATTCCATCGGCGAACACGACATTTCGCTCCACTGGCACTTGTCGACGCAGCCCGAAGAAAACATCTTCTTTGTGGTGTTGGTGAATGGCCAGGATGCAGGCACGTTGGCCCATACGTGCGTCAAGCTTAACCATTTGCATGAAAACACCGTCTACAAGATCCAGATCTTGGCCGTCAATGTCATCAACAACTTCCGGTCCGAGTCGCTGCCGGTGTACGTGCGGACGGCGGGAGTGGATGTTGATTTGCCCAATATCCGGCCGAAAACCGACGCGTTGGCCGGTATCAGCACGGAAATCGACCCTTCCGAGGTCAAAAATATCACTCTGGAGCTGCAATTGGTCTCGTTATTATCAGCGGTGCAAGGAGAGATAGCCAAGACTGTCAACGAGTCCGATGCTCTTGTGCAGCGGCAGCAAGACGAGGAAATAGCGCTCCAAAGCGAGTACCAGAGGTGCAAAAAAGAGCTTGAAGAAGGCCATGAGTTCTGGACGAAAAAGGGCCTGGACCTTAAAGGTTTGGAGAAGAATAAGGACGCGTTGGCGTTTCAAAAACTTAAACTCTCCAAGATTTTAAGGAATTACGAGTTAAGGAGACACATTCATGTGCGGAAACTCACTGAGTTGAAGCTGAAACTCAAGAAATGCACCGAAAAAGCTCTTCATTTGCAGCATGTGGTTGTCTCCGAGAGGTCCCGAACCACCGAGGAGCTCGGGGCAACCCAGGCCGAGCTTGGCCGGATGAAAACCCACATCTCGGACGTTGAACAGCTGCTTTCGGCAACTGTGCGCGAGAAGACCGAGCTCGAATCCATTTATGCACAGCTCCAGCCTCTTGTCAATCAATTCATGAGATCCACAATCCCGCAATCAACCTCGGAGGACCCCGAGATTTCGGCAGCCCAGCCTCAAGCCGTGTTGAGCGCCGAGGGCCGAGTGTCGGAGTTCGGAGCCCAACTCGCAGCGCAAATCGTCCACCTTCAGCCCGAATGGGCCCCGGATTTCAACCATGACCTCGAGACTTTGGCTGCACAGGAAGAGACTTGGAAACAAACGTTTCTGGCCCATTTGCGCCGGTACATTGCGTTGCACAATAGCATCGAAAGTGCTCGGTGCGCCGAGGATGGTGCTTATATACCGGCCACGCTTTCGGAGTACCAAGCCAGCATTGAATTTGGCGGGTTTGCCAATGCCTTGAAAGACTTGGGTGGGTCCGAGCCCAGTTCCGAGCCCAATTCGGGGCCCAATTCGGGGCCCAATTCGGGACTGTTTGACCATCTCCGAGGAGGTGCATATACCTCGGACCTCGGCCTGGCATATAAGCCCTCGGAGCCCCAGCCCATGGCAAACGACTCCTTTTCCGGACTTCAAGCCTCCCGAACTGGACTCCAAAACCCGGTGAATGGACTCCAAAACCCGGCGAATGGACTCCAAAACTCGGTGAATGGCCTCCACAACTCGGTGAATGGACTCCACTCCGAGCCCATGTCCCACGGCGTCCTGCACGAATCCCTAACCCCAAATCTCCATCCCGACCTCCGCTCCATCCCCGCCAATCTCCCCCAAATGCAATCCCCTTATTCTCAAGATGTCCTCGGCGCCAAGATGCAGTACGCGTACCCAAACTCCTCCTTGGAAGACCCAGCCAATTTATACGGCCGTGGGTGCGGACAGTACATGTACGGAAACAACGACACGTTTGGCAACGGCAGGAACATTTACTCGGACCCGTACCTCCACCTGCCGGTAAGCGAGGCGTCGACATTGTACTCTGGCGCTGTTCCGCCTGTTGGTCCTGCACAGAATCACATGCTGAGCTCGATTCCTGCACAAAACCACCCCATGCTGAGCTCGATTCCTGCACAAAACCACCCCGCACCGAGCTCGATTCCTGCACAAAACCACCCCAAGCTGAGCTCGATTCCTGCACAAAACCACCCCGCACCGAGCTCGATTCCTGCACAAAACCACCCCATGCTGAGCTCGATTCCTGCACAAAACCACCCCATGCTGAGCTCGATTCCTGCACAAAACTACCACATGCTGAGCTCAATTCCTGCACATACTCACCACGCACTGAGTCTGATTCCTGCACAAAACCACCACATGCTGAGCTCGATTCCTGCACAAAACCACCACATGCTGAGCTCGATTCCTGCACAAAACCACCCCATGCTGAGCTCGATTCCTGCACAAAACCACCCCATGCTGAGCTCGATTCCTGCACAAAACCACCACGCACCGAGCTCGATTCCTGCACAAAACCACCCCATGCTGAGCTCAATGTGGGGCTCAAACGTGCAGACAAACTACATGGACGCGCGAAGCCCATACTCTGGACTTTCTCTTCTGCCTCCTATAAATGTGGACCCAATCAACCTGCCGCTTTCGCAACCGGGCACTTTGGGGGAAAATGGGCTTTTTTCCAATTTGATGCTTCCGTCGTCCCACACAAACATTTGGCTGCTGAACAAACCTTCGAGCATTAAGCTCGGCCATAGCCACCTGGTTTCTAGTGGAAGTACGATTTGGCGAGATGCTGGGAAACGAGACTTTTCGCCTTCTTCGGGGCTTGCGCCTGAGTTTCTGCCGTTTGCAGCAGACTCGGATCCGAAGGGCGAGCCTGAAAGACGAGGCAAGTAGAAGTGAGGGAAAGCTGAGGCAAGTAGAAGTGAGGGAAAGTCGAGCCAAGGAGAGGAGTTTGGCCGGAGACGAGGTTTGGCCGGAGAAGAGGTTTGGTTGGAGAGGTTATAGTGCGCATGGAAAGTATCTGCGGACGCTAGTTTGAGTAGGTTTAGCTGTGGGTGGGTTCGCGGCGGGAGTGCATATACATTTAGTCGAAGCCTTTGCATTTATATGCAGTACCATTTAGAGTGAACGGTTTCCCGTTTTTTTCTCGACGCAAGCGCATAGCGCGCGCTATGCGCGCGCGCGGCGCACACGATGCTCGAAACAGATGCTCGGCTAATTCGGAGACTGGGCCCCCGGTTGCGAGCCCCGCCCATCGAGGCGCAGAGCAAAACCCCTGGCCCGTGTAAGGCACTTTGAACAAAAGCATCTCCCGCGTACAGGCGCGGCGTAGCAGCATGCGGCAAATCCATTAGTCATACATATTACTTAAACGATCGACCGCCTCTAGTCCCAACCACCGCTCTTTTCCCAACCTCCAACCACCCGAGACTTCTGAAACATCTCTGAAACACCCCGAAACATCTCTGAAACACCCCGAAACATCTCTGAAACACCCCGAAACATCTTTGGAAATGACTTTCGACGCACAGGCCCAAGAGGCGTTCCCCACCCACAACGATTTCCGCAGTGATACCTTCACGGTCCCCACCAACGCCATGAACCAGGCCGTCATTTCCGGCTTGCAGAACGGCACGCTTACCCTTGGTGACTCCGTGTATAAAGAAGACCAAAAGACATTGGAGCTCGAAGACATGATGGCGCAGATTTGTGGCAAAGAAGCAGCCCTTTTCTGTGCTTCCGGCACGCTCTCCAACCAAATCGGCTTAAGAGCAAACCTCTTTCAGCCTCCATACTCGATTTTGTGTGACCACCGAGCTCATGTTTTCTTGCACGAAGCAGGAGGCTTGGCATCGTTATCCCAGGCCATGGTTCACCCCGTGACGCCTGAAAACGGGGACTTTCTCACGCTCCTGGATGTGGAGAACAACTATACGCCCAGCGACGGCGATATCCACGGCGCTCCGACGAAAGTCATTAGTTTGGAAAACACGTTGCATGGAATCATCATGCCTCTCGAGGAGATCCAGCAGATCCTGGCGTTTGCACGGGAAAACCACATCCGGCTCCATTTGGACGGCGCACGCCTCTATAATGCCCTGGTACAAACCGGCATTTCCATCAAGGAGTACTGTCTGTACTTTGACCTGGTTTCAATTTGTCTTTCCAAATCCGTGGGAGCACCCATGGGCTCGATTTTGGTGGGGTCCCAGGACCTCATCAACACCGCCAACCACTTTAAGAAACAGTGTGGAGGCGGGATCCGGCAGGTTGGCCTTATGACGTATATGGCACAGTTGGCGATCCAGAATAACGTTCCTTTGATCCGGAAAAGCCATGATTTCGCCAAGGACGTGGCCCAATTCTGTGCTATCCACGACATTGCCCTAGAATCACCAGCAGACACCAACTTTGTCTTTTTGGACATGAAAAAGAATAACATGAGCGATGAGCTGCTTGTGGCATTTGCTCAGAAACACCAAGTGAAGCTCATGGGAAAGCGTATAGCTTTTCACTTTCAGATTTCCCCGGATGCAGTCGAGAGACTTAAACTTGCCATTTTGGAGTGCAAGGAGGATGCTCTTCGGAATCCACATAAGGTGAAGGGACTGTCGAAGAAGATGTATAATTTTGATGTGGTGAAGAAGCTTCAGGAGGAGAAGAACGAGGTCCACAACTCGTAGAGTTGTGGATCGAGAGTCAAAGATCATAAGACTGAAAGTCAAAGACCACAAGACTGAAAGTCAAAGACCATAAGACTGAAAGTCAAAGATCACAAGACTGAAAGTCAAAGACCATAAGACTGAAAGTCAAAGATCACAAGACTGAAAGATCACAAGACTGAAAGTCAAATATCATAAGACTGAAAGATCATAAGACTTCAAGATCATAAGTGAAATCCACGACTCGTAAAGCTGTGGATCAAGAGACAAAGATCATAAAGATCCACGACTCGTCGAGTTTGGGATCGAGTCAAAGATCATCAGGATCCACAACTCTACGAGTCGTGGATCTCGAAACTTCAAGATCATAAGTAACGCCCACGACTCAATCAGTCTCGGGAGATCCATAGCTCTAAGATCATAACGATCCATGACTCATAAGGATTTTGTGAGAGTCCATAATCATCAGAAAAATCCACGACTCTCCGAGACTGAAAGCTCATAAAGCCGATTCGATTGAGAGGATCAATGGAATTTAGAGTCCTGAAGTCTCTCTATTGGTCTGGAGTCTCTTCTGGGCTTCTAAGGTCTCTTCTCATCTTGAAGTCTCTTTTCTGGACTGGAGTCCATTTTCACCCGGGATTCTCACCTCGTGTTCCTTTGAATCCCACAAATATGGCCAGATTGGAGAAGTATCATGTATGCTGGGCAAATCAATAGCATTTTTTGATAGAGACCACATCAGTTTAAAGGTACCACATCAGTTTAAAGGTACCACAGCAGTTCAAAGGTACCACAGCAGTTCAAAGGTACCTCAGCAGTTCAAAGGTCCGGTGACATTGTGACAATATGTTGGAGTGTATAAAAGGCTGTAGAGTCTGAGAGGCCAGCTTTTATTTTTTCCATCGAGCCACACAGTGACAAAACAAAGTGGACCATGGCTCTTAAGGGTCGTACTCGTTGGTGATGCCATCCACGAACTTCTCCTTCTCCTTCTCCTTCTCCAAGACATTTCTATCCCAATTCTTCCCATGAGACTCTCCGCTGGAAAGCACCAAAACATTCCCGCTGTTGACCTAAACGACGTCTCAGTTTAGGGGACATTTCAGTTTAGGGGACGTCTCAGTTGAGGGGACGTCTCAGTTAAGGGGACGTCTCAGTTAAGGGGACGTCTCAGTTAAGGGGACGTCTCAGTTCAGGGGATGCCTCAGTTAAGGGCACGCCTCAGTTAAGGGGACGTCTGAGTTCAGGGGAAGTGCTTTTGATAGATCTGTTGATAGAACCACCATGTCAATGTGTTCCCACGTGGATTCAATGCTTCAGTGTCCAAGCTATAACAATAGAATTCAAGCATTCAAGCATTCAAGCAATCAAGCATTTAAGCATTCAAGCATTTAAGCATTCAAGCATTCAAGTATTCAAAAAATGTACAAGACGCCGGAGTGTCTTTAACGAGAAACTCATCAGTTTCTTTATTCTCGATTATCTTGCTCTCTATCAGTCTTTGCAAGAACTGAACCTCTCAGATGTGGAAGTGTTCAGTAAAGTAACGTACACATAGCTTCGTCATTTCCACTCTATTTGTCGTTGCTCTTCAGAGTACCTCCAGTTTCTTATGTCGATCGGATTTCATATTACCCTTTAGGAAACCTGGCCTTTAGGAAACCTGGCCCTTAGGAAACCTGCGACCATATGCTTTCCACAGAGGTAGATCACGTTCCACAGAGGTAGATTTCAGTGACAATGGTGTGTTCGCCGCGCATCCTGATCTCAAACCGCGCACACTCAAACCGCGCACACTCTTAAACCACTCGCCACTCTCTCCAACCACACGCTTTTTCAGGGGGTGGATCTCCCGATCAGACAGGAATCGTGACAAGAATAGTGACAAGAATAGTGACAGGAATAGTGAACAAATCGTGAAGAAATCGTGAAGAAATCGTGAAGAAATCATCACAAAAGGAACTGAACTGGCGTGTTGTTTACTAGTGGATTCTGATGATGATATATCCCTGATCGATCTGTCGAGTGTCGACTAAACAACTGTACGGGTTTGTCAAATGAAATCGTCTGTACAGGTTTGTCAAAAGGAATTGTACGGGTTTGTCAAAAGGAATTGTCTGTACAGGTTTGTCCAAAGGAATTGACTGTACGGGTTTGTCCAATGAAGTTGTCTGTACAGGTTTGTCAAAAGGAATTGTCTGTACGGGTTTGTCAAATGAAGTTGTCTGTACAGGTTTGTCAAAAGGAATTGTACGGGTTTGTCAAATGAAGTTGTCTGTACGGGTTTGTCAAAAGGAATTGTACAGGTTTGTCAAAAGGAATTGACTGTACGGGTTTGTCCAAAGGAATTGACTGTACGGGTTTGTCAAATGAAGTTGTCTGTACAGGTTTGTCAAAAGGAATTGTACGGGTTTGTCAAATGAAGTTGTCTGTACGGGTTTGTCAAAAGGAATTGTACAGGTTTGTCAAAAGGAATTGACTGTACGGGTTTGTCAAAAGGAATTGACTGTACGGGTTTGTCCAAAGGAATTGACTGTACGGGTTTGTCAAATGAAGTTGTCTGTACAGGTTTGTCAAAAGGAATTGTACGGGTTTGTCAAATGAAGTTGTCTGTACGGGTTTGTCAAATGAAGTTGTCTGTACAGGTTTGTCAAAAGGAATTGTACGGGTTTGTCAAATGAAGTTGTCTGTACGGGTTTGTCAAATGAAGTTGTCTGTACAGGTTTGTCAAGATCAATTGACTGTACAGGTTTGTCAAATGATTAAAGGCGTTCCCAGGACATATTTATAAGAATAAAGAAGCCATGCGCCTACAGAACAGGAGACGTTGGATCTATGCGTGTGACAAGGATTTGAACGCCCATGCAAGGAACAATTCCTTTGAGCTGGTCAGACTACCGGAAGAAAGGAACCCAATTGGCGCCGAAATGGGAGATGTTTATCTTGAAGCGAGTGGGATTTTGCCACACCTTAGCAATTGAACTTCTGGTCTCAAAGTGTCTTCTGATCTGGAGTCTCTTGTGGTGTTTCTGCTGAAGTGTCCTCTGATCTGGAGTCTCTTCTGATCTGGAGTCTCTTCTGATCTTAAGTCTCTTCTGATCTCAAAGTGTCTTCTGATCTGGAGTCTCTTCTGGGATGAAAGTCTCTTTTTGATCTTAAAGTCTCTTCTGACCTTAGAGCCTCTTTTGGAGTCTCTTCTGGTCTGAAAGACTCCTCTTTTTTGGGCTGAAGTCTCTTCTGGTGTGTCTTCTGGTGTCTCTGCTGAAGCCTCTGCTGATCTCAAAGTCTCTTTTGGTCTGAAGCCTCTTCTGATCTTAAAGTCTCTTTCTAGGCTGAAGTTTCTTCTGGAGTGTCTTCTTGTCTGGAGTGTCTGCTGAAGTCTCTTCTGGTGTCTCTTCTGATCTGGAGTCTCTTCTGGGCTGAAAGTCTCTTTTTCTAGGCTGAAGGCTCTCTTTTTGATCTAAAAGTCTTTTCTGATCTTGAAGACTCTTCTGGTCTGAAGTCTCTTCTGGTCTTAAAGTGTCCTCTTTCTGATCTCGAAGTCTCTTCTGATCTTAATGTCTTTGCTGGAGTCTCTACTAGTCTGAAATTTCTTCTGGAGTCTCCTCTTTCTAGGCTCAAGTCTCTTCTGGAATCTTTTCTGGAGTCTTTTCTAGTCTGAAATTCTCTATTCTGGTCGGAATCTCTTTTTTTGACAAAGAAGACACTCTTGAAGGGAAAGAGGCGCAGCACACGTGCCCCGTGTGTTTGGATGTGACCGGAGAAAGATCGATGGTGGTGTTTTCCGAATGTGGTCATTCCATCTGTGATTAAAGTCTCTTCTGATCTTAAGTCTCTTCTGATCTGGAGTCTCTTCTGATCTGAGGTCAGACTATCAACATGAGTCACCGGGTCACGCATAAGATACAAGATACAGAGGATGGAGATACAGAAGATGGAGATACAGAAGATGGAGATACAGAAGATGGAGATACAGAAGATGGAGATACAGAAGATGGAGATACAGAAGATGGAGATAATACAGATGAGAGAATGAAGTACCGAAGCAGGAATTCAGAATTGAAGATTGGGTTCAGGTTTTGTTTTCTTTTTCAGAATCTGTTCTGATAATAGTTTTGGTGGTGGTGTTTCAAACATGTTCCAGGAAAAACCCAAGAGTGTTCTGCAACTAGTGGGCGAGTGCACCCGTCAGAAACATACACTCGTCAGAAACATGCACCCGTCAGAAACAAGAGTCACAGCAAGAGATCGTTTCAATGGTGTTTCAGGGTTTGATTGTTGCAGAGAGTTGAAGGTTTTCCCAGAGGTACTGGCCTTCCCGTGGTTTGTGAAATCTTATAGACGGATTTCTGATCACCTCAATCAAAACAACAAGATCCATCGAAGAATCAGGCATGCTGGTGCTTCTTCAAGTACCTTACCAGCGGTGAGTCGTCCCCAGTCCAATGGCAATGTCCTCAATGTTCACCAAAAACCGGCGGAGATTCCATTGCAACCTGCCAACATCCTTAGCCAGAGCCCTATTTTCTAGGCTGAAGTCTCTTTCCAGGCTGAACTCTTTTCTGAAGTCTCTTTTGGTCTGAAGTCTCTTCTGATCTCACAGTGGCCTCTTTCCAGGCTGAAGTCTCTTCGGATCTCAAAGTCTCTTCTGATTTCAAAGTGGCCTCTTTCTAGGCTGAAGTCTCTGCTGAAGTCTCTTCTGGGATCTCTTCTGGTCTGGAATTCTCAATTCTGGTCTGAGTCTCTTTTCTTCATCTTGAAGCCTCTTCTGATCTTGAAGCCTCTACTGGCCTTGAAGTCTCTTTTCCTAGGCTGAAGTCTCTTCTGGGGTCTCTTCTGGAGTCTCGTCTATTCTGAAATTCTCCATTCTGGGCTGGAGTCTCTTCTAGTCTGAAGTCTCTTCTGATCTTGGAGTCCCTTCTGATCTTGAAGTCTTTTCTGGAGTCTTTTCTGGAGTCTCTTCTGGGCTAAAGTCTCTTCTGGGGTCTCTTCTGAAGCCCCTTCTTGCCTGAATTCTCTGCTGAAGTCTCTTTTGTCCCCTCTGGTCTTGGGGCTCATTGACTCTGAAGTTTCTCTGAAGAACCTGCGAGTCAGGTGACTCCACAAAGTCATGCTGAAGGATTCTTGCATGTGACATGTCCTCAATCCTTAAACATTAATCAATAATTTAATAGAATCATCGAATAACCAAAGAAATCGAATCTGAGACCCGGAAGAATTTGGTCCACGACGATCCTCTTAAACTGGGGATCTTGTCACCTTAGTCCTTGCTGGGATGCACGGATGCATGGGTGGCCAAGTGAAGTGTAGAAGTGCCTGATGTCTTGAAATCTACTATACAAGATTTCTCTTGTCATGGTAGACTGATAATCAGTAAGTTCCAGGAAATCATCTTTTTCATCGTTTTCCTGCATATAGGAACATTCCCCCGTAATTCGTCCATCCCCGTTTTTCAAGCCAAAACTCTGGCAGAACCCAAGACCTGTGTGGCCTGAATGTGTGGGCTGAATGTGAAACTAGGAAACTGATTTCTTGGGCGGAGTTTCAATTGTTCGGCAATGCCAAAGGTGCTGCTCTGTGCAGTACATGCATCAATGGATTCAACTCTTTTCCACGCACCCTTCTCCTGCAGTCCTGCACACATCCCCATTTATCATGTGGAACAGACCATTGTTTCAGTAAAAGCCTGGAGAAGTCAACTGCATATTTTGACTCCTCTGGAATCCACAGAGCATTCTTTCCACGAAAACACCTTTGGGATGAAAAACCAACTTAAGAATCTGTTGAAAAAACCACCTTGGGAATCGGATAGTGTGAGTTTTGGATGCTTGAGTTTTCCTTCTCATTTTTTCAGCTCCAATTCCGCCAAATTGGGGGTTGGGAAATCCTCCAGATTTAGCGTTTGGGGGATCCCTCAGCCGTAGAAGCCCGGATGCAGTACTCGGGGTATCTGCAAGGTAATGGTTATTCTGTGGGGGTGAGCCCGTGGAACCCTGGATGCAGTACTCGGAGTCTTGGAATATGGAATTTCCTGTAGATCAGTATTTCCCATTTTCCCATTTTTTTTGTCCCGTCGTCCCGTATTTCTGGTCCCTTTTCCAGTCCGGAATGTGATCCAAAATCCAAAAAAGAACCAAAGCACAATCAATTTCAGAAAAACATGATTCCCTTGAAAATCCAAATTCCATAACAAAAATTGTAATCGGAGGAAGTTTGTTGCATCCTGCAGGTAAGGCACTACCCATTAGGGTAATTTCAGCCACCGATGTCTGGTCCGAACAGATGTAACCGTCACATCTACCAGCATCGAATTGGTGGGTGACGGCACCCTCGATGTTGGAAGCAACAGCTCGGGAATCGAACTTCTTCTCAGTCTTCTTGGAAACCTTGGTCTCCCCCTCAGTGTCGGACTTCTTACCCAAAACCTTACCGTAGTGAGACTCCAACCATTGCTTGAATGGAGTAGCATTGATTTGAACAATAGCCTTGGTCATGTGAACTGTAAACCCTTACCCCTAACCCCTAACCCCTAACCCCTAACCTCTAAACCCGCTTTTTGAAGTGACGATGTTTTTTTTTTTCACAATTTCGTCGATTAACTACCTAACAGCTAACAAACTAGCTATTGATAGTTCAATCAGACCATTTTGGCGGAGAAAACTTCACTGGGCCAGTAAGCAGCCTCACCCGAATAGATATCGGTCGGAACCGAGGATGCTTTTCGCGACATCCAGTGCCACCACAAAGTTCAATAGTCTTCTCCAAAGTTCAATAGGACCACCACTAAAGAATACTGAATCATCCATAAAAGTCAATCCTTGGAAACCCACAATCACTGGAGACACAGCGGTACACTGTGTAGGAAATATAAGACACCATTCAGGAAATATGAGGCACTGTAGCGAAATGAGTGGTGGGTGATGGAAATAATGATAAAGAGAGTGGTAGAAAAAGGAGGGAAAATGAGGGGGGACTCCCGCATTTATATATTGCGTTGGTTGCAATTTAGTGCGGGGGTTTCCCAAGGTGCATATCGGGTGGCGACATGCGCGTGCATTGGCTGCGATTCCAAAAGAATATAAAAGACCGCGATCCCCACAGAATACCTCCCCAAACTTTTAAGTATTTCCTTTTTTCCTTCTTCCTTCTTCCTTCCTTTTTTTTTCCATGAGAATATGCTGATGACATGGCAAACGCAATGTCATATACTCCAACCATGGTACTGACTTTGACAGTCTAGGAGTGTGAGGGATGGTTGACATGAGTGGACTGCCGATTGGATAGTCAGGACCCCAAGCTTAATCATGGAATTGTCCAAAGTCCTTCAATTCAAGACGACTAACACCTTCTAGGGGTTCCGTCGGTACACTCAATTCAGAATCTCATCCTGAAGCCATCACTCATTAAACAATCATCAAAATTCACCAAGTTCCAGACGGTACAAAAAAACCTTCACATGACTTTCACAAGACCTTCACCAAGACCTTCACAGTGTAAGTTCAAGCTGTAGGGATAAGCCTCTGTCGTGGCCATAGTTTTGAACATGATCTAGCAAAATTTAAAGGTCTGGCCACGTTTGTTCTAGAGGTTTGGTGGTTCCATGCCAAAGGCTTTGCCATTTAGTCAAGGAGTTTACCTAGACACTCTAATAGTCCACCGATGGAGTCGAGCCAAATCCTAAATAGGATAAGGAAGGTGACAATTCTGATGAGATCCAGAAGAGATCCAGAGAGGTGTCATTTGAGAAAGAATTGCAGTTCCCACCAAATCTTAGAATCAGCCCTAGAAGCCAAGCTATGGAACCTTCAAATATTCCCGGTTAAAAGAACACAATTCGTCTCTTCACTGTAATCCGTCACACCGTTTAATCTCTCCCCACAGAAATCGACTCTATACCCATCAAATTCTTGGTGAGTTGCTGTGGGACGTGATCCACAAAGATCCCCAGATGAACAAGGTGTATTCCTCGGAGCTTCATCAACAAAAAGGCCCAGTCCAACTGCCTGTTTTCCGGCTTCAAAAAGCTTCGGGAATATTGACCAACAAGTCGTGGAATACGTGCATCAATCACCGCCTGGATGGCTTGCGTTGGCCCGTCCAGCAGGTAAGAAACTGCCCAAGAAGCATCGACCAAAGTTTCAGAGTCGACCGAGTACATGAGCTTGGCTAACGTTGGAATGGCTTGTTGCACCACATTCCAATTGGGCCGAGGGTTCTTACCCCGACATCAGTTGGACAAGGTCCAGGTGGCCGTACGGATCAAAGAGATCTTGATAGTCTTGAACAACGCCAACACGGGCTCCATGGCGCCCACCATGGCGCCCAGGTCAAGCCCAAAGTCACGGTAGTCAGTGGAATCTCCGGCCACGTTACCCAGAGCCCATATAGCATGCCCCTTGACCTCCAACGACTGCGAGTAGAGCAATTGATTAAAGTGGGGCACGGCGCCGCTCTCCACCACCACACGTGTCTGGTCCAGGATGCCGGAGGCGATGTTGGTGATGGCCATCCTTCATGAACTCCACTAAGGTTGGGATCACACCACTTTGAATCCTAGAGTCAATTGGAGGGTTGTGCTCCCGACTCAAAACCTGGCGGACTTTGACCGTGGCGCCTAGTTTGCTCTCGAAATCAGGAGACTGGATCATCTCCATCATTTTGGGCAACTCCTGCAGCAATTTACCGTTGAACAGAGACTCCTCGGAGGCAGCAGAAATGCCATAGTCATCAAGGTCAACATCGTCTTCATACTCATTGGCGGCGCTACCTTCAGTGAAGTTTCTGCGCTTGGCAAGAACCTCGTCTCTCTTTTGCTTACTTGAGTCCACCTAGTGGGTTTCTCTGCGGCGGCTCAACTCGTTGCTCTGGAACCGGCCCTTGTTTTTGAAATTGGTGCGCCGGTACTTGGGGATGAACTTGTTGCTGGAATCTTCCATGGTTGATGTAGGTCCGATGTGTTGACTTCTTGTCCGATTTTTGTCCGATTTTTGTCCGACTTCTTTTCCGATTTTTGTCCGATTTTTGTCCGACTTTTTGTCCGACTTCTTGGCGTCCAAAGCACGATCTCCTGCTCTTCAATATCCAAAAAGAGAACCTGTGGTAAATTCACCGTGGTGAGTTAGTACACCATATTGACATAACATTCAATGGCTTTTTTGGGAGGCTCGGTTCTGAGTTCAATATTTCCATAATGGTTTTCTAATTCTCCGAGTCCTTTTCTCTATTTCAAAATCCATTATAGAAACTTCGGATGACCTGTACAGACATTTGTGGGTTTCAGAGATATCCCACTGCAACCACTGCAGTTCCAACATCATCATTTGGGGCCCGGAAAAGCTGCCCACGGCTCAACACATCTATAAATGACATTCTTCGGGAAGGAATTCATTTATAGTCAGCCAACGTCCAGTGGAGAACCCGAATTGTTGAAGAAACCAGAGTTTGATGGAGGCCTGGAATAGTCCAAACATCAGTCAGTTAATCATGGGGGATCCTGTGTATAGTACCGTACACTTCAAATTTGTCTTTGTCACAGGACAATACATTCCACACCACAGTCTGACCGGCTGGAGAAACGGAGCTCCACACCAAAGTCTGACCGGCTGGAGAAATGGAACTGCCACACCATGAGTATCTTCTTAGGTGCAAAAACCAACAAGCTTTCAAATCCACTGGTTTCTTTTTTTTATACCGAAAGTGCTGGCTCCACGACAGTAATCTCATCATCGGCCCCATGAAGACATCAGCAAAGACATCAGTGCCGTAACTTCAATTGATCCATAATCAAACCAGTAAAAGTAAGGATTAGTAAGGATTAAATGGGTGAAGATGGACCTCTTCTCTTTAAGAGTCGAAGCAAACAGCTCAAAATTAAAGAGAAACAATACGTCACTAGTCAAACCATCCAGGACCTAAGCCCTAGTGTGGAGTGTGGTGGCCATATTTCTGGCCCAAGTTCAAGAAAACAACCTGGACTTCTCATCCCTATGATTATATTCAGTTATTCCATTTAGGGAATGAGCTCTAGCACATTTATCATAAATAAGAAAGAACCTGGGTTTTGATGGGTAAAAAAAATGGAGCGAATATGGGGGGAGGAGGGGGGGGACATGGCTTTATATATGTTTTCGCGCATGCGCGCGCGCACCCGCCCTCTTAAATTGCAACCATTTTAATCGCGCACTATTCAATATATAAAAAGCCACACCCCCTCGCATTATTTTTACAACCCACTTTTTCTTTCTACACCCCTCCTTCCAACTCTTTAACGCTTATGCAAGGAGTATTGCTTTACTAGCAGTATCTTAATTGTCCCCTTTGTGGATTCCCATACACCACCGAAATATTAGAGAGGGTCCGCCACATTTACTTTCAATGTCCCATCTCTCAAATCATTTGGGAAGAGTCCAAACTCTCCGACGTCCGCTCAATCGATTATGCCGTTGGAAATCATACGGCCGAGCTTGAAAGCTCGACCTCCCTCCAATGTACCGCCATTAACGCCAGATTCAACGGGCAAAAACATTTCATACTGGAAACCGTCGTATGATTAACCCCCAAAAAGTCTTTTCACCCGGGCATCTCTAACTACCAGACTTCCACTACTAATCTTGGGCACACGGAGTGTTTCACCGTCCAACGGTTTTCTCCGTCTGAATTCGTGGTTAGTTTATGGTTACGAATAAACATATATATATATATATATATATATAGACCCTAGATAGACCAGTGCATTCGAAGAACTGGAGCGGGTTCTGGAGATTCTTTCGGTTTACACCTTAAAAATCACCACCTTCATTTTATGGAGAAAAAAACAGATCTGTTTTTGGAATTGGGGTTTTATTCTATGGAAACGGGTGAACCGCTAAGCAACGAGCTTCCATCACAGTTTCCTATGGCTTCATCCTATCCAGGTATAGTCCACCATCTTTCGGGTCCTAAGAATCATTCCTCCCGCCCATTAGGACAGAAGGGTAGGGTTGACCAATCATCATTGAGCATTTGGGGGGGTTGACTCAAATACTTGCAGAATTGTTAGACTCTTTGGTCCGTGTTTCAAGAGGGGCAAGAGGAAAGACTCTTGGTGGGGATCCATACTAAGAAGGAGTCCCTTTAACATTTTCCCTTTCCTTCCCTTCCAAAAATTTCACGAACTGTTTCATTCCCTTTTTAAAGTTCTTTTCATCTTTTCAAAGTTCTTTTCATCTTTTCAAAGTTGTTTTCATCTTTCCATCACTGTGTTCGCTATCGGACTCTCGTCAATATTTAGCTTTAGATGGAATTTGCCACCCACTTTGAGCTGCATTCCCAAACAATTTTTTTAGGGGTTTCAAATTCAATACTAGTTTGTTCAGGTAACTGATGCACTAGTATAGATGAGCATAACCAGTATGACTATGACTGGTCTGTGCATTATTTTAGTGTACTGTTTTTTTTTGCTTTGGTGGTTGAGTCACGTGGTTTGCAGCAAATGAGCCGCGCTTATCTCGGGGATCGGGCGGGTTTCGGGTTTCGAGTCCGGAACCCCCCGGGGTTGAGAACCCTTAAACCTTTAGTTGATTGATGGCCAGCCAAAAGAAAAAAAAAACATTACCCATTTTGAAACATGGCCTTCATACTGCATCCCGAATCGGAGTCCAAAAAGAAATATGGTGTGGTACACTTTAAGATTAAATGTTGGTGCTGGTACCGAAACAGAGCGTTCCGGTTATGTGCAGGACTTCTAAAAAAACAATGTCCGATCGGAAAAGGTTTCAGCCTTGCGGTCTGCACACTGCACATAGACCGGATAATTAAGCGTGGATCTACAATCTCTAGTGCGCGGCCGGCTGAACCCCTTCCGCCTATATGCACTCCCTGCAGCTCAAGCAGCACTTTTTCTTGCGATACCCACGGAGCTAACCATACATATAAACCTCCGCCGTTCCCCCTTCCCCTGTCCTCCAATTTACTTCCACAAACGATCCCGATTTTGACCAACTCCAAAAGAACTATCTAAAGAATTCAAGGAATTTAAGAATCATCAACATGAGCTCGTCTTCCTCTCTAGCTTCCGAGCAATTGGAACCAAAGGAGTATATCCAGGCTCCCAGTGACCATACCGGAGAAACATTAACTCGGACCAAAACAGAAAGTGCCCGGTCGCTTACGGACCGAGGCCTCCAGAGCTCCATTCCCATGGCGGACTTGAATGCTCCGCCGGTGAGAGACCCGATTTTCCCCGAGGAATTCAACCTCGAGACCGAAACGGGGTTGGTGCGTGTCCAGACTTTACAGTCGCTTGGAAGAGTCAAGAGTCGAGCCACAGATGCCAGCGGCAAGGGGGACCAGGCCGGGGAACTGGATCCGGAACTAGATCCGGAAACGGAGTTTGTCACGTTTCTCCCCAACGACCCGGAAAACCCGCACAATTGGACCAGTCCGAAAAAATGGCTCTATACGTTTATTTTGGCCTGGGGCGTGATCAGTGCCGCCTATGGCTCTTCTTCTTTGGCCGGAGGTTTGCCGCTTGTTAGTGAACATTTCAACATTTCATCGGAAGTGGCCATTTTATCGGTTTCCTTGATGGTGTGTGGGTTTTTGGTGGGCCCGCTTCTTTGGGCGCCGCTTTCCGAGCAAATCGGCCGCAGACCCGTCTATTTCATCAGTTTTTTCCTTTATACGGTTTTCCACCTCCCCGTGGCCTTAACCAAGAGCCCCGCTGGTTTCCTTATCTGCCGGTTTCTCCTTGGAGTGTTTTCGTCCTCGGCTTTAACCAATGTGGGAGCTTCAATTGTGGATCTTCATAATGAAACAAGAGGCGTGGCCATAGCGTTTTTCTCCTTTTGTCCTTATTCCGGTCCTGTCCTTGGAGGCATTGTCAATGGGTTCATTAGTGTGGATTCCAAACGCTACGATCTTATGGTTTGGGTGAACATGGCGTTTGCTGGAGTGATGTGGATATTGATGTCGCTTATTCCCGAAACGTATGCTCCGGTGATTTTGAAGAAACGAGCCAAGAAATTGAGACTCGAAACGGGAAACAATAAGATCATGACGGAACAAGAAGCCACGCCGCTTTCGTTTGCGGAATTACTCAATAATAACCTTTACCGGCCGCTCAAATTCATTGTCAACGAGCCCGTATTGGATTTGGTGTGTGCGTTCGTGGCGCTCATCTATGCGTTGTTATATGCGTTTTTCTTTGCTTACCCGGTGATTTTCGATGAACTTTATGGGTTTAAAGACGATAGGATCGGCTTGATGTACATTCCGATTTTGATTGGGGCGCTTTTCGCTGTTTTGGTGACCCCCATTTTGGAGAACCGCTGGAAAGCAATGTCTTTACGCCGAGTGCCTGTTCCGGAAGACCGACTTGTTGGGGCCATGATCGGATCTCCGTTCCCATGCATTTCCTTATTTATTCTCGGCGCGACTTCCCAAAAGGGTATTATCTGGGTCGGCCCCGCGCTGTCGGGCTTACTCTTTGGTTTCGGCATGGTGTTGATTTATTATTCCCTTAATAATTACATCATCGATACTTATGCCAAATACGCTGCTTCTGCTTTGGCCACCAAGGTTTTTCTTAGAAGTGCTGGCGGCGCTGCTTTTCCTTTGTTTGTGACTCAAATGTATAAAGGGCTTGGCCTCCGCTGGGCCAGTTTCTTGCTTGCGTTTGTATCGTTGGCGATGGTGGTGGTACCGTTTTCGTTTTATAAGTATGGCTCTTCTTTACGTGATAAGCTATGCAAGGAGGACTATTCGGTGAAGTACTAGGATTGGTGATATAGACGATATGGATCCTGGATTATAGATTTAATAGATGTATGTTAGGGTAATGGATAATTGGACAGATTAGGCAATTGGATTGGACAATTAGACAGATTAGGCAATTGGATTGGACAATTAGACAGATTCGACAATTGGATTGGACAATTAGACAGATTAGACAATTAGACAATTAGACAATTTGACAGTTAGACAGTTGGACAATTAGACAATTAGACAATTGGATTGGACAATTAGACAAATTAGACAATTGGATTGGACAATTAGACAAATTAGACAATTAGACAATTAGACAATTTGACAGTTAGACAGATTGGACAGATTGGACAGATTATACAGATTAGACAATTAGACGATTAGACAATTAGACGATTAGTCAGTTGGACAATTGGACAGATTAGACAGATTAGACAATTAGCAAGATTGGAATTAGACAGCTATGAACATAAATGGACGGATATGGACAGATTTGAAAAGTACTGGGACAAGATGGACTTTGTCTTTTCTGTCCAATTTCTGTCTAATCAGACAATTAGACAATTGTACAATTAGAAAAGTAGACAATTAGACAGGTATGGACAATGCTGGGTCAATTTTTGTCTAATTTCTCTCCATTCTATCTAATTTCTGTCTAATTGGACAATTGGACAATTAGACAATTAGTCAATAGAATCAGCTATCATTCAATCAATCAATTAGAAAATTAGAATTAAACAATTAAAATTAGACAGATTAGGCAATTGGTCAGGAAATGGGTCAAGATTTGTCATTCTGTCTATTCTGTCTAATTTCTGTCTAATCCTTTGTCTAAGTTTTTTCTAATTTGACAGGTTAGACAATTAGACATATGGAATTAGACAATTAGAATTAAACAGATTAGGCAATTAGACAATTAGACAGATCGGACAATTGGAATTAGACAATTGGACAATTGGACAGATTAGACAATTGGAATTAGACAGTTGGACAATTAGACAATTGGACAGTTAGACAAATTAGACAATGGGACTGATTAGACAGATTAGACAGTTAGGCAGATTAGACAATTGGACAGATTAGACAGATTAGCCAAATAGACAATTAGAAAGATTAGAATTAGACAGATATGGACAGATATGGACAGATAATTTCTGTCTAATTTCTGTCTAATTGGACAATTGGACAATTGGACAATTAGTCAATTATTCAATAGAAACAGCTATCATTCAATCGATCAATTAGAAAATTAGACTTAAACAATTAAAATTAGGCAGATTAGGCAATTGGTCAGGAAATGGGTCAAGATTTCTCATTCTGTCTATTCTGTCTAATTTCTGTCTAATCTTTTGTCTAATTTTTGTCTAAATTTCTGTCAAATTTGACAGGTTATACAATTAGAATTAAATAGATTAGACAATTACAAATAGACAGATTAGAAAATATGGACAGATATGGACAAATTGAGACAGATGGGTCAAGATTTGTCATTTTGTCCGTTCTGTCTAATTTCTGTCTAATTTTTGTCTAATTTTTGTCTAATTTTTGTCTAATTAGACAATTAGACAATTAGATAATTAGAATTAGACGATTAAAATTACACAAATTAGGCAATTAAACAGATTTAGACAGTACGAGTGACAAGATTTTCCATTCTGCCCAATTTCTGTCCATTTCCCATTCTGTCTAATTTCTGTCTAATTTCTGTCCAATTTCTGTCCATTTCCCATTCTGTCCATTCTGTCTATTTCTGTCTATTTCTGTCCAATTTCTGTCCAATTTCTGTCCAATTTCTGTCCATTATCCATTCTCCATTCTATCCATTATCCATTCTCCAAACTCTCTACACTTTTGACCATGATTCATAATCTTTAATCTCATCAATAATCTAATCTCGTGGTACATAAATAATATTCTCCATCACTCACTCTGTGGAACCATCACCGAGTGCTGGTCAAGGAAATTAATGTTCACAGCCGAATCCGGCGAGTGTTTCGTGTCCTTAAGCAACTTCGTCACCAGCTCCAAGTCCATACCCATGATCTTGGCCATAAACGCCCCAATCTCAATGTTCTCATGATTTCCCAAAAGCCCAGTGTATGCATCTCGCCGGTACAACTCGGCATCAATTCGCTTGGAGTTGGAATAAGCATAGATATTCACATCCACCGCCGAATGGCCATGAGTAGTCCACCCAGTTTGAGACCTCACCGAGATCATGTTGTTGAGGAAATCAAGCAACTCCGCCGCACTGGTTGAAAGTTTAACCACACTTTCAGCCTCGTCCTGTGTATGGTCATAGATGCCCATATCTGTTTCAAACACTTGCTGAACATACTTCAACATCAGCGGTTGGTCAAGAGTCTTCATCTTTTGCTTTAAGATCTGCTTGGTCACGTGCTCCCCTGAGTGGCTGCTATTAAGCAAGACTCCTGGATACCACAAGTAGTCCGGGTATGTGGATAAGACTTGTCTGGCGGTGACCAAGCCACCAGTTTCATGGTCCGATGTTGAAATCACCACCGTTTCCACATCCGTAGAGTCAATGAAATCAACCACTTCCTTGAACGCAGCATCAAAGGCCAAGACTTCACGGACTTGTGCAGCAGGGTCGTTCTGGTGACCAGCATGATCGATTCGGGAACCCTCCACAAGCAAGAAAAAGCCCGAGTCCGAATCTTCCGAGGCTTTGCTCAACGCCTTCAACGCAGTCCTGGTTTGTTCAAGCAAAGAAGGGTATTCCTTCTCGTTTCGGTCAATGTCATAGGGAATATCCGTTGGGGCAAGAAGCCCAAGAAGAGGGAGTTTCACCTTCTCCCCTCCCTCCAACAAATCAAACTCCTCCCTCAGTCCCACGTACTGGTACCCGTTTGCCTGGGCCTCTTGCACCAAGTTCCGGGTATCGGCCCTGCACCCGCCAGCCTCCAGCTTGGGGAGGAAATGACACCGCCCGCCGCCAAGAATCAAGTCCACCATCGGGCCCAAGGGGTACTCGCCCAACTGGTGTTCGGCAATCAAATCCTCCTGGAACCGGTAATCAGCATGCGAGCTGAAAGCAGCAGGCGTCGCATCCGTGATCCGTGTGGTCACCACTAATCCCGTAAGGTACCCACGTAACTTCAACGCCTCCAAAATCGTGCCACACGGCACCTTATCGGGCGAAACTCCAATCGCCCCATTGTACGACTTGAGAGCACAGCTAAACGCCGTGGCTCCTGCTGCCGAATCCGTCACCAAACTATCATTGGACCGAGTCCGCGAACTCCCAATGAGGTACTTGTCCAAGGTAAGAATGTCTGCAATATCGAGATTGTCCCTGAATTGTCTGAACGACCGGGCCAACGAGAGAGACGCGGGGCCCATGCCGTCGGTGACCATGAAGATGATGTTTTTCTTGGCGGCCACTTTTTGGGGGGTTTCGTTTTCGGGAACTTCGCTTTTGGGGAGTTCGCTTTTGGGGTCGGTTTGGGGTTCGTTTTGCCCATAGATTTGGGGTAACGAGATGGGAGCCTGGGGGATCTTGAGGCCCAATGCAGGCACAAGATTGAGGAGGAGGAAAACAAGGATCAAGGCCATGTGGCCTCTTTGGGGTGGATCGAAAATCATACACTTTCTCCCGGGATTCTGGGTTATGGTCAAGTGCTTGTGATCGTGATGGTGGGTGGGGTTCGCAGTGGAGATAAGTACCCAGGTGCGATTGCTGTATGCAGTTCACTGTACTGCATCTAGGTCACAAGATCGCCGTACTGCACATAGTGAACTTGGATAAGGTTCTGTCTGTCTCGACTCTGCCCCTAGTCAAAGTCCGTTTCCGTACCCTGGATTTCTCTGCTTAGGTGCTTGGCAATGATTATATCCATCACCAGTAACCCCACAATCTTCAGCAACACCACGCCTGACTCCGTCACGGCGTCCGCCACATCCAAAGATTCTAATTCCGATAACGGTACCAACTGCGAGCTGGGGATCTTGGTCTGGATCAACTCGCCTGCTTCCGAGAGACAATGGGAGATGGAGTCCACGAGGATCTTGGTGCCGTGTGCATACTGTGATGCCATGAAGCCAAGGTCCATCTCGTACATGTGTGGCTTATAGGAGCCAATCAACGACACGTACTTCCTCTGGCCATCTTTCCGGATATACTCATCCCGGATAATGCCTTCAGTGGACGGGGTGCAGCCAAAGATAATGGAGCAAGCATGCACGGTGGGCTTGACCATGGGGTCTTCCAGGCCCAACGCCACCACCTCCGCATCAAGGTGTTGGAGCTCGTGAGCCAACTTCTGTGCCGACTGCACGTTCCGACTGACCACCGTAATCTTCCGAAGCCTATAGAGTTTGGCGGCGATGACCACGTGCCAGAAACTCTGAGGACCCGCCCCAAACACAACCAATTCCTTTGCTTCTCCCCCACCATTTTCTCCACTTCCTCTCGCTTCTCCCCCACCATTTCCTCCAATCCCTTTCTCCCCATCCCCTCCGTCTGTTCCCGGAAACACCTTGACCATACCGATGGAGCTGGCCAAGGCGGTTCGAAACGCTGTGATGGTTTTGGCATTCAACACGGCCTCGAGTTGCCCCGTATAGTCGTCCAACACCGAGATGCTTCCCTGGAACCCCAAGTTCTTGCGCAGGTTCAGAGGCCCCCCGCTGATCACCTTCACGCCAATCGTGTGGGGAAGAACACACGGCATGAACAAATGGGTGGAGTCGGAGCCGGGCGTGGCCGACGCACACACCGTCCGTTCCGGGAGTCCCTCGGGGTGGGCCTCATAGTTGCGGAGTCCCCCAACGAGGAGCGGAATGTACACATCAAGGAGGCTCTCACGCGTGAGCGTCGCCTCGAGGTGCGCCGCGATTTGTGTATCACTAATCACCTTCATTTCGCACTTTAGTCTGTGGAAGTAGTCACTGGTAGAAACAGTTCGCACCGGTGAAAACTGTTGATAGTCGCACTGATGAAAACAGTGATAGCCGCACTAAGCCCACGGAGTCTCACTGTGTAAGTGAGTGAGTAGTGTCGTCCACATTTAGTGGCGCTTGGAATGAACCCCTTGATTATGGATCTTTTTATATCTGGACTTTCGTAGATTCTCATATTGCTTTTGTGTTGGCCATTAGACTCCGCTGTATTGGTCATTATATTTCCCTAACATTGCTTCACTTGTCCATCAACTCATGGTCCATCAACTCATGGTCCATCAACTTATGGTCCATTGTCTTTGTGTTGCCTTGTCCGTTGTATATCAGTCAAATATCTACTTTTTTTTTTATGTAGGCACTCGCTGTATTTATAAGCATGAGCGTATGTGGCTGCAATTTGGCTTTGTGTCTGAAACACCCCTTCGCCGCGCATGCACGAGCCGCACGTTTCATGTTTTGCAGCCTTGCGCGGCCACCAAGCGAAAAGGATATATAAAGGGACCGCTGCTCTGCTTTCGCACATATAAATTTGGTTTTCTTTTTATACTCTTCTGCTCAATAATGTCCCATTTCAAGTGTACATATATGTTCTGCAAATAATTGGATTCCCCAGTGTTTTATATTTCTACTATCTACTGACTATTATATACTATTTACTGATTTTCCTGGTGAAGCTGTGGGTGTACAGTTGAGATAGGTAGTAAAGGTGGACATAGCAGAAGGTTAAAAATAGAAAGGCCCAGTCGAGATATGTTCCTCTTTTCTACTATCACATGGCCTATATTGAATAATTATATGGTGGATATTTCTTATGGCATCACCAAACGCATGCTGGAGTATCACACGTGGGTTACTTTTCGTGTTATTGAATGCAGTCCATGATCAATTGTCCTCAGATCAATTCTCGTGCTTGAACAGAGATATTCTCAGGTATAGCCTTCAGTGGTTTAAAGTGGTTGTTCAGACAAGTAACAATCGACTGATTCTACTATCTGTCATACTGAGGTTTTCTCTTTTGGATATTTCCTAGCGCTCTCGTTTCCTACATATCATTTGACTCTTCATTTGTCTTATCAATTCTATTTGTCTACCTGTCTTTCGACTCTAAGGCGGAAGGTATACTTATGGGGCTAGGGCGGGAAATGAAGGCGTGACAGGAATAATGAATTGTGGTACTGACAGTCAATTGAAGAGCCTATTCACTTCCTGTTCTTGAGATAGAGAAGGCCATCGAAAGACATTAGGTTCAAGACATGATGTTATCTTTCCAATACTCTCTTTATTGGTGCATCAATCGGTCAGTACTGCATAGAGGTACCATGGAAAGCACTATTAGTGTTGGTCTAGAATATCTGGATCCAGATCTAGACGTATCGGACATGGTCGGCCAAAGAACCAGCTTTGACTTCTTGGTGTCCCTGCTGGATCATGTGAAGTCTTGTTTTCTGGAGTTTGTCCATATAGGGCTCCAAAAAGGCATCGTGTTTCCAGTTGGGGTAGTGGCTGTGCACACAAGTCTCGAGTTTATGGATCAACGAATATGCCATTGCTCGACTCACCACATCGTCGCTTGGCTTGACATCATAAAGCTTGAACTTGGCAGAAACCGATTTAAGCGACGATAAGAATTTGGGGTACTCGGGTTTGACTTCTGGCTGGAGACTTTTCGAAGCACTGAGGTCCTGGTTCCAAGAGGCCAACTCAACGAAGAGTTTTTGAAGCAGGTTGAACTCGTGTTGCTTTGAAATCACTTGACTCATAAGCTGCGAGTCCTGGGCAGAAGCCTCCCAGATCAAAAACGAGTGTCTCATGTCGTCCATCATGCAGACCATCTTCGCTTGCGACTGCTCCATAAAGTCAAAGTGAAACTTCCAAACGATCCGCTCATAAAAAGGCAGAAGAGCTTGTGTTTTCAAAAGCGGCATGAACTCGCCTTCAAAGCTCTCCTTCAATATCTTTACTATATTCAAGGGAGCCTTCAAATCGTGGTACTTTTTCAAGAGCAAGATCTTCAACTCAATGAAGTTATTATTGGACCAGCCATTTTTCTCGAAAATAGCCTTATCCAAGTTTCTAACATCAAACGGAAGCCGGGAAAGCGTGCGGAGGTTCTTGTTCAAGAGAAACTTGGAGAAAAGCTGGGGAGAAAGCTTATTTTCGTGGTATGAGAGTTTGAGAAGCTCCAAAAGCTCTTCTTCATCCTCCAAGCTCTTGATATGACCAATCAAGCTTTTCTGGGGCGGGCCTTTGGGCAAAAGCGCATTGACGGCCTGAAGATCCACCACAAGAGAGTCGAAAAGCTCCTTATGGTTGGTTGAAGACACGGGGTACTCCGCAGCTAGGCCCAGGTCTAGCCCTTTGAACTGTTCAGCCACGGACCCTTTTTGGAGGTTCTGGAGAAGCGACGGTTTATATGCAGACAGCGGTTTGGCGTGTCGTGAAGGCGACAAGAGGCCAAGAGCACCGGCCAAGGAAAACGTATCGTTTTTGGGCCTCGAGTATAGTCGGCGTGCAAGAAACATCAATGAGTTTGAACAGTACTCAAGTGTGGATTGTGTCAATGACAATCAAGTGACAATCAATTCTTCAAGGATATTAGTCAATGGATACTTGGTGACGCCAATCAGAAGCTATTGAATCAATGACCTCAATAGACAGAATGGGATTAGTGGTGAATGGATAGAGGAGTCACTCAATGACCACAAGGCAGAGCCGATTCTAACAAAGGTTATGACAATAGTGATGGACAGCGGACCCGGGATACTTCAATTGAAGACACTGGCAATTAAGATGACAGTTGAAGATGGACAGACAATTGAAGATGGATAGTGATACTTGGATATGGACACTGGAAGCTGACTAATGAATGAACACTGGCAAACGAATACTAATGAGTGGACACTATCAAAGGAGTATTCAAGATTCAAGGACACTGGCTCTGGCACTATTTAACTGTGTGGTCAGTAATGGTGGGAAGGGATTAGGTCCTAATGGGAGGATCCTGATGGGGGTGGCGGGGTAAGAGGAGGGGAACAGGACACCGACTCTGCAATACCAACACCACTAGCTTCTCACCGCTAAATTATGATGATATCGACTATGACTAAAAGGTGATGTTATAGTCTGGAGTTTGGATTTGGAGTATGGATTGGGAGTACGGATTTGGGGTCTGGATTTGGGGTCTGGATTTGGGGTCTGGAATGGTGGGGAAGTGTGGGATTCGGAAGAGTAAGGAGGAAGTGAGGGAAGAGGTCATGAGGTGAGTGAGCCCGGTGCGTCCTGTGTGCAGTACCACCAACGAATAGCCCTTTAAGAAGGGACAAATTCCTGAAACAGACAGGTATACAAAACCAGTGTTTTTTGAAGGTTTGTGGATATGGTGGAAATTGGTTTTGGCTGGGTTTTGAGGTGATTATTGGTAAAGTGGTCCAGAAAAACGTGGGGTTATTCTTGGTGGGTATGAGCCCTGTCCCGGGTCACGGCATATCTTCACTCACACCTCTACAATCTAAGAGACTAAAAGTCTTTGAATCTAATAATAAAGAGTTAAGAGTTGGTGAATAGAGTCTTAAGAATTAGAGACTTATGCTACTGTTTCCTGCATATTGCATTGGGATTCCACTTTTTCCTGCATATGGCACGGGTATTCCACTGATTCACCGTAAAGTCAGTAAATCCCAAATAATCTTAGAAAGCGTTTTCTGGGATGGGATTTTGCCATTTTACATCAATAATTACCTGATTAAATTTATATAAGTAAAGAAGGGTAAATTCTATGATACCATGGTTATATGCAGGATCAGCACAAATCGTAGCAATTTCATCATTTTTAACTGAAGATCAGGTTAATATAAAGGTTTATTAGATCATGGAAAAGGTTTCTGTCCACTAATTTTGGCAACAAAACCACTATAAATGCTTTAGTTTTAGCTTTAGTAGTAGTAGAAAAATCATATTTTTCCTGCACATAGCGCAGTTTCTCCTAGTACCGGGATTTTCAACGATTCCTTCCACATTTTTCTCAGGCTCTTCCAGGCAAATACCTTAAATTCTTCTTGATTAGATTTGGCCGAGTTTCTCTGGAATCGCTATTATGCAGGATTCTACCACACCAGAAACCGTCACCTGTAAAAACGAACTTTCGAAAAACTAACGTTCGGGGACTATATTCAGGAACAAAATCAACACCCCACCCTAACTTTTCAGCCCACAAGATTATAGCTCAATTTTTAAGAAAGACCCGTACACCATAGACAGAGACAGCGGTGCAGGAAAGGATAGTTTTCTGGCCACACAGACTATGGAATCGGCTGAAAGTTGACATGCAGTACTTAATAATTTGGGAGATACTACCATAGAAATCTGGAGTGGCTGCCATGGCTGGGGCCCTGAATTTGGACCCCAAGCGGACCTGCATATAGGAATATTCCTGCAGGTATGCCCTTTTCCATAGTCCGACTTGCAATCTCCACATCCCCCAAATTCGAAAATGATCAGAAATCATTAAAAAAAAATCATAATAATTTCATAATTATCCATGGCTATTTAAACCAGCAATGTCTTTATAATTTCTTTAATCATCGATTTCTGATATTATTAGATAAAGAAAAAGGTTTAGTAATTTTCTATTACGCCAGCTTCCAACGGGTATTTTTTGAAACCAAAAAAGAATAGAAAATGTCTCAAAATGTCTAAAAATGTCTAAAAGTGTCTCAAAATGTCTAAACATTGTCCAAACGGTGTCTAAAAATGTCAAAAATTGTCTAAAAATGTCTAAAATTGTCTAAAATTGTCTAAAAATGTCTAAAAGTGTCTCAAAATGTCTAAACATTGTCCAAACGGTGTCTAAAAAAATACCAAAGAGACAGACCGGACCGAATACATGGAAAAGTGGAAAGCGGAAAGTGGAAAAATAGAAAAATAAAGGGGTAGGAAGATAGAAAATAGAAAAAAAGGGGGTTTGTGTTGGACCTTTTTCTGCTGACCTTGTCTGGTGCACGGGTGTGCTCCTATCTCGGAGGCCACTTCAACTGAATTCAATCGCACACAGTCCACCATTACTCCCACCAGCACCAAAAGTCTTGTGGTGTACTGGTCTATCTATCTATCTAGGATGTACTGATCTATCTTAAGGTGTACTGATCTATCTTAATGTGTACTGATCTATCTATCTAGGGTGTACTGATCTATCTATCTAGAGGGTACTTTAGGAGTCTGACTTTAAAGACCCTGTGACAGTGTCTACCCCGCGACTTTCTACTAGTACTCGCACTCAAACTCTCAAACCAGGAGCAACTCCCCCCTAAAAATCACAAGCCAGGAGCACGCAATGAGATTTCAGGGATTTTTGGACTTAGCGAGACCCTAGAAAAAAGACGGCCAGTACACCCTAAGATTCTTGTGGCGATATTTTCAGTTTTCATTCCATGCAGGAGCTAGTCTTTAAAGGTTAGTGAATCAAAACCCACTCATAACCTATTGCGCGGTATTGAATACTTTCGCGGTATTGAATATTTTCGCGGTATTGACAACACAAGGGTGTACTGATTTCAAGATTATACCTTTTCACATAGATCTAGCGGTTAGTAAACCTTTTCACATAGATCTAGCGGTTAGTAAAGGTATTTGGATGAGTATTCATGGGTTTCCATACGCTGGATCTCCAAAGAATTGTGAATCATAATAGTGTTGTATCCTGCACATAAGCGGTTTTGGTAAGGGTTCCCTCAAATAACCACTGAAGATCCAAAAAAAAAAAAAAAACAGAAAGGCAAGACAGGACAAGACAGACGCAAACGACATTGAAATCTCACTGTTCAACGGGTGGATTCTCCCCTTTCACCGAGTGCAGCCAGCCTAGTGACTAAACTTTCTCTTGAAGCTTCTCATGGCCCCAGACGTCCCCTACCCAAAATTAGACAAAAGGGAACAATTCAAAGGGATTCTGGAATGCACTTTTTGGTACCGGAAAACAAAGACATTGAAGCATTGGATAAAGGTTCATTTGGCAGGAAATGCAGAAATGCAGAAATGGACGAAGATGGAAAATGGGCAGAAATGGATACAGAGACCACATTTCATGGATGAAAATCTCCCCACTTAGCCCCCTTAGCCCCCTAGCTCTTGTGCCCCCCTTGGCTTTCTTGGCTCCCCTTTTGACAGACTGATAGACACAGACTGGTGTAAAAGAATCACTTATTGGGATGAATATAATCAAAAATCGATAAGACGGATGTAGATGCATGTAGATTCCAGAAAATCAATAAAATCTCGTCTTCTCTAACAAGTCTAACAAATATGGCATTTTTTTCAGCCATTGTATATTCTGGGTTATCTCTAAACTAAATTTAAGGAATTGTTAATTTCTAGTTCTAAAACTGAACTGAGAATTCTCGCTGATCTTCTGATATAAAACGCGACTTCGCGGCCTCTTATATATATATATTCCCTCAGCTTGGAATTACGTCACGCCCTCTAATCTCTACGGTTTAGGCTGATCTCTACGGTTTAGGCTGACGAATCTTCATTTGCCGTCACGTGGATCTTCATCTGCCGTCACGTGGATCTTTGTTTAGAGATTAGTGTATGGAGAATGGAGTAGAGAGTAAAGAGTAGAGTAGAGTAGAGTAGATTCCAGAGTAGATTCCAGAGTAGGGAGTATGTCTAGACTAGTACAGAGAGTATAGTTTAAAAGTAGGAGATAGAGTAGAGGCTTGAGTGTAGAGTAGAGTATGGAGTAGAGTATGGAGTAGAGAGTAGGGAATATATAGACTGAGTGTAGAGAATTGAGTAAAGGGTATAGACTAGTAAAGTACAGAGAGTATGGTTTAAGCAGGAGAGAGAGTAGAGTAAAGAATAGAGAGTACGAAGTAGAGTATGGAGTAGAAAATAGTGTATGGAGTAGATAGTATTGAAGTAGCATTGCTATGAGTTATGAGGGTGGAGAGGAGTAGACCATGAATATGAAGTAGAGAGTAGAGCCGAGAGTGGAGTAGAGTAGCACAGAGAATATAGTTTATAAGTAGGAGATAGAGTAGAGTAGAGTAGAGTATAGATTAATAGAGTATGGAGTAGAGCGTAGAGTATTGAGTATGGAGTATGAGTATGACGTAGAGAGTAGACCAGTACACCCTAAGAATAGAGTATGGAGTAGAGCGTAGAGAATATATAGACAGAGTGTAGAGTATTGAGGAAATGGGTGCCTCATATATTCATTTTTATACGCAGCTTCGTAATCCGGCACAGTGGGGTCGTTGGAAAGTAATCTTTCTCTTAAGTAGGGTACATTAGCAATACCCAAGAGTATTGGCAAACGCTTCTTGATCCGATGTCCGACAGCTATCGGTCTTTCTGTCCAGGAATGTTTCCTCGATTCCTCGTCAATGTGTACTGCGAGTCTAGAGTCCCCTGGGCTTCTTACTGCGTGAAGGTGTTGCGTTATTCAAGAAGGAGAGGCCGGTTGCACGTGGAATTGGGTGCGAAAACGCTACCTCAGTCTCAATGGCCAAGACTCTCAACCAACAGGGAAACTTGCCCGCCGCGGATTCCAAGCCCCCAAAAAAAAAAAAAAAAAAAAGAAAAAAAATAGAGAAGTAGAAAGGGGAAAGGGGAAAGGGGAAAAATAGAAAAATAAAGGGGTAGGAAGATAGAAAAATAGAAAAAAAGGGGGGTTGCGTTGGGCAGTTTTTCTGCTGACCTTGTCTGGTGTACGGGTCTTTTCGCAAGCCACCGCGAATTTCCAAAGGTTCGCACCCATTTCCTCTACACCCAACCTTTTAAAGTGGCCTAAGAAAGACGTGGAGTTTCATTGAATCATCTAATTTGCTGTTGAAATAGAGAATAGAAATAGAAAATAGAAAAACAAAGAAATAGAAAGTGGAAATTAGAAAATAGATAAAAAGGCGTATAGTCGGTAATTCAGTATGGTGGAGGCCAGTAGAAACTACTCGTACAAGTTTCTGGGGCACAATCTATACATCATCATCTTTGTAGTTTTCCTAGATTATCACTATGCATACAAAATTACTATACCCATTTTCATCATAATGTTCCTGAAATTCGTGTTCTTGGACTTATGATGACTGGGTGTAGCTGTATGCAGGCATGAAGCTAGAAGATCTGGGCTCCGTGGAAATACCCCAAAACAAAGCAAATTCAAAAGAAAAAAGAGACAGAAAATGTATTATTAGGATCCAAATTTCAAATAACCTTCATTTTGTCCACTACGTTACGATGGTGTACGCAAGATTACACGGTGTCATGGTTGGGTGGTGTATATAGTGATGGGGTAGTGTATATAGCAATACTGCCTGTATACAGTATTACTACCTGTATACAGTACGCCTGCTTGTTTATTGGAGGGAACAGTTTGAAAGTGGTGGAGTAGAAGCCTGATGAGTTTTTGTAATTATGAGATTCTGGGGCAATGATTGGTCAAACTTATTTGGTTTTATATAATTCTGGGGCGATGATTGGTCAAGTGTATTCTGATGGGTATTCTCACATGACCCAAAAAAACGTATTTTTCATAAAAAGGTCCCTTGGCCCAGTTGGTTAAGGCGTGGTGCTAATAACGCCAAGATCAGCAGTTCGATCCTGCTAGGGACCATTCTTTTTTAGCTTTTCTCTATCTCCCTTCTTCCCTTAAACTCTACTCTTTAAAATCCTGCCACGGTTTCTATCACTAGGACTGGCGTGCGTGGGTGCAGGTGGCGTGGAAAAGCTTCATTGTCATGCGCGCTCGATGAGCTAAAAATGAGATTCCGAGATTCCAGTGGATCCGGGATCTACAAAAAATAAAAGTAGAGATTTTGAAATGGCAGTAAAAAGAGCAAAAAAGGGGACTAGTGTTGGATTCCCAGAAATCGTGTGGTGTACGGGTTTCGGGTAAGAAGTATTGGACTGTTTCTGGTTTGGTCCGGTCACTTCTTGTCCACGACTCGTACCATTCTTATTCTATCAAATTTAATTAAAGGCGGCAGTAAGATATTTAAGTGATTTGGCGGGTGTGCAGAGTGTAGAAGAGAAAAAAAAAGATTGCAGCACCACAATTTCACACATGGTCTCCCACTGCATTACTCACTGTGGCCCTAAGTGGCTTGACTAACGTTGATCGGACGGGAAACAGTATTTTCCACTTGGTATGGCCGCAACCGAAAGTAAACTTTTTTAAGGTGACATCCTTCCTAAAACAAGTCATAAATATGCTTATTCTGGCACTAGCGGGGTAGGACGGTAGTGGCACACCAGTTTCTTCGGGAAGTCTGGCTACATGCAGGTCGTAAGACCATAAACTAAATCTTTAAGTTACAATAAACTTTTTCATAAAGCCCACATTGGATTCCATGGATATTGACATCGCAGTAAGGGCTTTAACACCCCCAAAAACATCCAAAAACATCCAAAAACATCCAAAAAATCTTCCCAAAAAAGGCGTTCCCAAATAGGAAATTGAAATTATCAAAAAACCAAATTCCAGATGAGTCCATGAAAAAAGTGATTTTTGGTGGAGTTAAGGGTCTTTTTTTTGATCACAAAGACTTTTGGTGCGATTTGGTGCGAATGGTGCAAATGGTGTGAATCGGTGCGAAAATAGAGTCTCAAAACTCGTGCACTTGAGTCAAATTTACCTGGAAAACAATAATGAAAAGTAATACAAGTAATGGAAAAAATAGAAAAAATAGAAGTATTAGGAATCAGGAAGTAGTAGAAATAATCGATATAATGAAAGAATAAAATTAACGGGTGAAATTCTGCCTGGAACCAAAAGTGAGAGTGAGGGCTATACGCAAGCTCTGGTGAGCCAGAAACACGGGGAAAATTAGAACGAGGTTCAGGTGACCGTGAAGATTTCTTGTTTTCTTCTCTTCTGGCTTCGTTTGCTTCATTTGCCGCTTTTTTCTATTTTTTTTTGCTATTGGAACTAAAGCAGTCTTGGCATTTCTGAAGTAAAGCTGTATCTTTTGTATATTTGAAATCGGAAATATGTCTTAGACAGGTCCAGGGATTGCTGGATTTCTCTAATCAGACCTGCTAGTTCTAAACACCTCATGCGATAAATATCGATATAGAGAGATGGACATGGAGATAGAGACAGAGATTTAATTAAAGAGCTGGTTATAAATATAGATGTAGATTAGATATAGATGTAGATGGTAATGCAGCCTTTGTGCAGGTGCATGCAGCAGTGCACGAGCCAAGGGTAGTTTTCTGGCTAGCCACTGGATTAAATTGGCTGAAATTTAAATAGCTTTATGTTAACGGGAATACAAAAGCGCTGTTGAAATCTGGACTTGCTAGGGTTGCTGGAACCCTGAAAACGACCCCCAAGCGGACCTGCACACATACAATTATCCTGTATATAGGCCACGTTCGTGCATCAGGCATAACAACCATATCCTCCCCCCCCCAATTTCAAGCAGTAACAATCCAGTATGGTTTTAACCCTCGGAAGTACTGCATTGCACTGTACATTGTTGAAATGTAGATTTCTTCTGAGTGCTACAGCCTGGGCCAAAAGACAAGGAGCGTTCTGCCAATCATATTCTTGCATATGCACCCAACGTATCTCGAGTCTTAGCCAAGATCACCGATAATATCATTAGCAACTTCATTGATGGCTTGGTTTTTCTAAGATCCAAAAACACCCTCTTTCAGGACCTCGTACCCCTTGAGCTCCCCGATGTGGCTCTAAAACCTGTATATCCGTCTTCGGAACGTGGACATCGCCCGGCCCATGGTCCTTGAGATATTCCCAATTAGAGCCAAACATTAACTTCGATTTAAAAACTTTGATCTGTCTTACTATCCGAGTCTTTGAAGTAATTTTATAGGTATCAGTAGTGTTTAGTTGAGAATTTTTGTGATGTACTACTAACATCGACCAAATGTCTCCATGAAAGAGGGGAAATTGCCAGTACTTGGAAGAAGTTTTGCAGCCAAAACTGCCAAAACTGCCTATTTTACAGTGGCTAGTCAAAACACTACTCTTGTCTCGTGCACTACTGCCCTTTCCTGCATCCAGTCCAACTCGGCATCCCCTCTATAACTGTCTAAATCGATTTCCAAATCCATCTCTCTAAACCCTCTAAATCTCTCGACCTCCAAATGTCAATTTAATCTATATCAACATCTGAATCTCTCTATCCCTCTATCCCTCTCTACCTCTAAATCTCGCCGAATATCTACATACTTATATCATCATATTAATATAGAATGTATATTTAGAATCTTAAATGACTGACTGGAAATGACTGACTGGGTGTGCGTCGCTGGATCCATCATAGAATTACCTGCATACATGAACCCATAAAGTTAATTTGCTGGAGTTCATAGGATTTTGTTCTATTCCATTAAAAAACGTCTTGATTCAAAGGCTTTTTTGATTTTATCTAGGTTTCGATTTTTATCACTTGTTCGTAGTTTCACAAATTGTACTGGAAACTGGAATTATTTAATTTCGCGTTTTTTTTTTTTTTTTTTTTTTTTCCCAATTTTCCGGAA
>NKZZ01001302.1:47088-87632 GCA_002370815.1 Metschnikowia hamakuensis
TTTTTTTTTTTTTACCGAATTCTCCGGAACAAACCGATTCTAAATCCAAAAATATCTTTTCGTTTTTCCTGCCCCAAATTCTCCTTTGTTATTCACAATGAGGATGCTCCTAAAATGCTCTTGATATGCTCTGTGCCTGCACGCGACTGCATACAAGAGACATTCACCAAAGAAGATACATTTATTACCATTACCATTTTTTATTACCATCTTATTATTATTGATTGATACCGAAAGATCACCACTCCTGGGTTTTAAGCCCGTACTTGGACTTCTTGGAACCCTTGATGGGCTTAATCAACTTGGAACCCCCCTCCAAAAACGAAAACACATCTCGGCGGTGCTCCTCAAACCGGTTGATGTATTCCTCCTTCTGCAACGTCAAGCCAATGTCGTCCAAGCCATTGATAAGACAATGTTTTCTGAACTCCTCCACTTCGAAATGGTCCACCAAAACCTCGCCTTCTTCGCTTCGGATCTCCTGCTTGGGCAAGTCGATCGTGAGCTTCTTGCCTGCTGCAGCCAAGGGGTACAACTTTTCCTTGATCACACTCTGGTCAAGCCGGATGGGCAACAAGCCGTTTTTGAACGAGTTGTTGTAGAAGATATCTCCAAACGAGGGCGCAATCATACACTTGATGCCAAAGTCCTTGAGAGCCCAGGGAGCGTGTTCACGTGAAGATCCACACCCAAAGTTGTCTCCCGTCACCAACAACACCTCTGCTTTGCGGTAAGGTGGCACATTCAAGCAGAAATCCGTTTCCACGTCCTTACCGTTTTCCTGCTTGAAGCGCAACTCATAGAATAATCCCTTCTTCAACCCCGTTCTTTTGATGGTCTTTAAGAATTGCTTGGGGATGATGGCATCGGTATCCACGTTGGCCTTGTCCAAAGGAGCTGTGATTCCCGTCAAAACACCAAACTTGTCCATTCCTGCACCTGCAGAAGCAACAGGCGTGGTGTTTGCTGGGATATCCTTGAGTCTATCGTCTTCCTTGGCCTTTGCTTCTGCCAATGGTGTCTTTTCATGCTCATAGACTGCATCCTGCAACTCCTGGTCCTCGGCCGAATCGATTTGAACCACGGGCTCATCCAGAGTATTATATGTCCACTCTCTGATATCGGTGAAATGGCCCTTGATAGCAGCTGCTGCTGCCATGGCTGGCGACATAAGATGCGTTCTGGACTTGGCACCTTGGCGTCCCTCGAAGTTCCGGTTCGACGTGGATGCACATCTTTCCTCGGGGTCCAAGATATCGGGGTTCATTCCCAAACACATGGAACAGCCTGCTTCTCTCCAGGAAAAGCCTGCGGCCTCGAAAATCTTGTCCAAGCCCTCTTTTTCCGCTTGTTTTTTGACCAATCCTGAGCCGGGCACCACCAACACCAATTTGACGGAATCGGCCTTTTTATGGCCCTTGGCCACCTTGGCAGCAGCACGCAAATCCTCGATCCGGGAATTTGTGCATGAGCCAATGAAGGCCTTATCGATTTTCAAGTCCTTAAGTGGAGTGTTTGGAGTCAAACCCTGGTACTCAAGCGCACGCTCCATTCCAGCCTTTTTGATGGGGTCTTCCAACTTCGAAGGGTCCGGCACACACGCAGTAATAGGCAAGGCATCCTGTGGAGAGTTCCCCCACGTGATGGTGGGCACGATATCCAGGGCCTTGACTTGAATATCATAGTCAAAATGAGCTCCTTCATCGGAGTAAAGCGACGACCAGTAACGCACAGCCTTTTCCCATTCGTCACCTTTTGGAGCCAAAGGTCTTCCTTTAAGGTAATTGAAAGTGATTTCATCAGGACGAATCATTCCTGCACGGGCGCCGGCCTCAATGGCCATGTTACAGATGGACATCCGTGCCTCCATGGACAATGCTTCAATGGCGGAGCCAGCAAACTCAATCACACACCCGGTTCCACCTGCAGTACCAATGATACCAATGACATGTAGAACCAAATCCTTGGAGGTGATTCCTGGGGACAAGTCGCCATTGATACTGATGCGCATGTTCTTTGATTTGGCCTGGATAATGGTTTGCGTGGCCAACACATGTTCGACTTCGGAGGTTCCGATTCCAAAGGCTAGAGAGCCAAAGGCTCCATGGGTGGATGTGTGCAGGTCACCACAAACCACGGTTGTTCCCGGAAGAGTGAAGCCTTGTTCTGGGCCAATCACATGCACGATACCCTGGCGGGAGTCTTCCATACCAAAATAGGTCACGTCGAAGTCCTGCACATTCTGCTCCAACGTCATCACCTGTAACTTGGAGTCCTCCTGCTCCACAAACGACTGCACGTCTTTGAAGGCGGCACGTGACTCCGTGGGGATATTATGGTCCACCGTAGCAAGCGTGCAGTCAGTTCTGCGGACCTTTCTGCCGGCGTTTTTCAAGCCCTCGAACGCTTGCGGCGACGTCACCTCGTGCACAAGGTGGCGGTCAATGTAAATAAGGTACGATCCCGATTCGTCCTTGTGCACCACGTGATCCTCAAACACTTTATCGTATAAAGTCTTTACAGTCCCCGGCATAGTCGCTGTTTTTTTTCTGTTTGTTTTGTCTGAGTTCTGTCTGTTTGTCCAGTTCTGTCTGATTGTCCAGTTCTGTCTGATTGTCCAGTTCTGTCTTTTCTGATCGTATGTGCAGTTCTGTCCAGTTCTGTCTGTTCTGTCTGTTTTGTCAAATCTGTTTTCAAATCTGTTTTCAAATCTGTTTTCAAATCTGTTTTCAAATCTGCCTTTCAAATCTGACTGTCTGTCTGGTTTCTGCTTTCTTAAATGTCAGGTTTAGTGGGCGAGCACAGGGATTTATAGTGGACGAGCGGGCCGGTTCCGGCGAGCGCGCAAGGCCAATCACCGCCGCGCAATTTCAAACAAGACCCATGGCCAAATCTTTAATCCCCGCGCCGGTTCCGCCCCGACCTTTGTCTTAGTGACTCACAACATCACCAACCACCAACTCCTAATTACGCCCACCACCCACCAACTCCTAAAACACCATAAAACACCACACCATAAAACACCATAACACCATAAGAACTACACATAACTGCACATAATAACACAAAAAACTATTACTAATTTAATTGGCGATGAATTGATTGGATACACTTGTTTGGTGTATACTAAGGAATAATATGGAGTCATGGATGAAGTGGATTATAAAGGCGTGGGTGCATGAATAGAGTGAGAAAAGAGTGAGAAAAGAGTGAGAAAAGAGTGAGAAAAAAGGGTGTGAAAAAAGAGTGAGAAAAGAGTGAGAAAAGAGTGGGTATTGATGAAGAGCGCGGAAGAACTACAATAGAGTGCGGAGCATCAAGGACTTGGAAGAAGGGGAAACCTCCGCGAACCATTGAAACCGACTCTACTCCTACTCCTTCCTAACTCCTACTTTCCTACTCCCACTTCCCACTTTTTTCCTACTCCCACTTCCTACCTCCTTTCATAATCTAGTTCCTTTCCGACTCCTTCCTACTCCTGGTTCCTACTCCTTTCCCACTTTTTTCCTACTCTTACTTCTACTTTCCACTTTACCTTAGTGGCCAAGAACAAGTGAATCTGTGGAGCAAACCTTGTTATTCATCAGAAGGACTGATGCTGTGAATAGCAATTAGGAAAGGAGAAGAACTGAAGAAGAAGAACTGAAGAAGAAGAACTGAAGAAGAAGAACTGAAGAAGAAGAACTGAAGAACTGACGAAGAACAGGAAAAGAACAGGAAAGGAGAAGAACTGAAGAATTGAAGAACTGGAAAAGTATAGAACTTGCAGATGGATGAATCCCAGGGATGTCTCCAATAGAGAAACTAAAAGTATTGGAATATACTTCTTGATAGAACCCTGTTTTAGATAATACTCCCTGCAACCTCCTAACTCCTACTTTAGCCTTACTTATTTTCTTACTTTAGCCTAACTACTCCTAGTTCCTATTTTCTATTTTCTCTCCTAATTCCTTTCCCAATTCCTTTCCCAATTCCTTTCCTATTTTCTATTTCCTAACTCCTACTTAACCTTACCACTCCTACTTCCTGTATTCTACTTCCTTTCCTACGTCGATTGTATTTTCTCTCCTAATTCCTAATTCCTTTCCTATATTCTATATTCTACTTCCTTTCCTAAATCCTAAATTCTAATTCCTACTTACTACTGACTACTTCCTTTCCTAACTCCTTAACCTAGCTTCTTTCCTAAATCCCAGTTCCTTTGTTAATTACTAATTCCTAACTCCTACTTCACCTTACTACTTACGATTCCTACTTCCTTTGGTTCCTTTCGTGGTTCCTAGTTCCTAAATCCCAAGTCGTTTCCTATTTTCTATATTCCTTATTCCATATTCTATATTCTACTCCTAGTTCTTATTTCCTAATTCCTAAATCCTACCTTTTTTCTATTTCCTACTTAACCTTAATACTTGTACTTCTTTTCCTACTTCTTTTCCTAGTTACTTTTCTACTTTAGCCTTACTACTCCTACTTCCTATATTCTACTTCCTATATTCTACTTCCTTTCCTACTTCTATTCCTTTCCTAATTCCTAAACCGTTTCTTTTCCTTTCCTTTCCCACTTTCCATTTCCTATTTCCGAATTCCTTTCGTAGTTCTTAGTTCCTAATTCCTGTCCTAAATCCTTAATCCTAGTTCCTAACTCCTACTTTAACCTTACGACTTACGATATCCTACTCTCTAATTTCCACTCCTACTTTAACCTTAATATTTCCTTTCCTATTTTCTATTTCCTTTCCTAACTCCTAAATCCTGCTTTAACATTAACACTTCCATTCCTACGATTTCCTATTTTCTATACTCTGTTTCCTATGTCCTAAATCCTAACTCCTACTTCCAAATTCCTGTCCTAACTCCTAAATCCTTTTCTATTTCCGACGCTAGGGTGTTTCCAACAACGATGTTTTCTTTACTTTGAACGGGCTCCTACTGCATGAATCCGTAGAAACTGTATCATCGTGAGTCACTGACTAATTGAATGACTGACTAATTGACTAATTGACTAATTGACCATCTGTCTGATTGACTGACTAATTGACCATCTGTATGATTGACTGATAAATTGACTAGTTGACTAATTGATTGATTGTCTAAATGACTGATTGATTGACGGAATGACTAATTGAATGACTGATAAATTGACTGATTAACTGATAAATTGACTGATTAACTGATTGACTGTCTGTCTCATTGACTAATTAAATACTTGATTAACTGACTGTCTGAATGCTGATTGTCTAATTGTTAGAATTGATGACTGACTGACTGTCTGTCTGTATGACTGATTGATTGACCGAATGACTTATCGAATGACTAATTGATTGACTAATTGACCGATTGACTTACTGAATGACTTACTAATTATCTGATAGATAGATAGATAGATAGATAGATTGATTGATTGATTGATTGATTGGCTGACTATCTGACTAATTCATTGACTTTCTGACTGATTGACTGACTGATTGACTGACTGATTGAATAATTGATTAGCTGAATGTCTGACTAATTGATTGATTGATTGACTGAGTAGCTGTCTGACTGTCTGACTGCTTGACTGACTCATTGATTGATTGATTTGCTGTCTGACCTACTGTGGGACTTATTAACTGCTTGACTAACTGACTGCTTGACTGACTGACTGACTTAGTGACTTACTGTCTGTCTGTCTGTCTGTCTGTCTGTCTGTCTGTCTGTCTGTCTGTCTGTCTGTCTGTCTGTCTGTCTGTCTGAACTTTGACTTCTGCTTCTGGTTCACTTGGAAGTCAGCTTGAGGCCAAACATCATTGGAAGCTTCGTGGGATGGGAGTTGAGGGGTTTGGGCCAGTTTTTGGGGGGCCAGATTTTGGGGGTCCACACGCTTCCTTCGAATGGGCTTTGCTCTTGAACTCATGCTGTGCCGGAGTGCAAGGATGCATTTCTTACTAACCACTTCTGTTGATTAGCCAACCCTGGACTATCCATTGCCCCGTTAGGTCCTTCTATGAAAAGCATCCTTGGTCATGAACGGTTTGAAGACTGGGATGTCCACTTGTCAGGGTCTATGGACTCCATGGTTCTTTAGTGAATATTCTTCACTGGAATTTCATTTTTGAGCTTACACCTTTATCTTGACAATCTGGACACCTGTTAATTCTCGGGAAAAAGAGAGACAGAGAGAGAGAAGAATCTAGTACTCTCAGTGATTTTTCTTCTTTTTGATCGCTCTCCTCTAGGAATCTCTTGGAGCCATATGTATAACTCTAGAATCTCTATTGTAGAATCTCCATCGTAGATCTGTAGACAATGGCCAGTGTTTTAGTTATTAAGTCCATTTAGAACAGATGGAATCCTGCGCATAACAACATGTCCAAAACAGTTTTTAGCTGGTCCTAGCCTTCTGCCGCTTCTTCTTCTCCTTCTCTTTCTCCTTCTCTTTCTGATTCTGCTTCTTGATCTCCTTCTCCTTCTTAATCTCTCTCCTTATCCATGCTTTCAGGCTCTGGTGACCCCAAGAAGCTTTTGTCGTGGATAATCTTCTCCTGGTTTGAATCAGTTTTTCATAAACCCTCCACAGGCAAGCCCTTGAACTTCTCATCCGAGACGGACTTTTTATATGGCTAAGGGGAGATGGACGTGACTACGGCATATGGTTTGCATCCATTCGTAGGGCCCCAGGTCCATGGATTGACAGGAACTTTCTTCACCATCCATGCAATCTGCAAGTCGCTACCACCTTCTTAAGCTTCTTAGCTTCTTAGCTTCTCTTCTGTACCAATCTACTATAAAAAGGTTATAGTAATTGTACTGTGAAAGGTCTGGTGTGGAGGAAATGGTTGAAAACGTCTGGTGCGTAATCATGTCCAGTGTCTAGTTGTTCCGGTGGATGACATGTATAGTATCGTAGTGGTTGTTGAGCTTGAGCCTTGGTTAGTATATAAGCTGTGACCATTCCAAAACGGTTACTAAACTCCAGTAGCGTGGCACATTAGTTGGCACTTTTGTTTTTTGTCTTCTGGTCAGTCTCCAAACGCTTGAAACTGCCGTTTCCTCTCCTTCACCAATTGGATCCCCGGAAAACCTTATCAGCGTGTTCCTTCGGGGCCACGCCACCCGGTGGCTTCGGCGGCTCCTGTAAAAGACAACCACCTGTTTCATCTGGACATAATTCTCTCTGGCGTACTGAATACCGAGACTTTAGAAGAGGAGAATGCAATCCCAAGTTTAGAAGGCGGGGATCCAGATGAAACAAGAATGGAACAGCCACTCCTGGACATAAAGGATACCACCGGCGGACCAGCGGAGTATCTGGAACAAGACCCTAGGGAGGACCAATGAGACATCTCTGATATCATACCCCTCACGTATAGTCAGTCACGAAGGAGGCGTTTGAGGGGTATCCGGTGATAACTCCTTCGTCGGAGTAATCACCGGCCAATGACAGCTCTTTGATAGGTATCACGCATGAGGGATATAATCTCTTGGGTCGGGTTGTAAAGAGAGGTTGTGTTGAAAAAGAGGGTTGTGTTGAAAATGAGGGTTGTGTTGAAAAAGAGGGTGGAAGTTTTGAGAAGCGGATCTGGCTGCAATTTATATTCGCACCCCCTACCCCCCCTGCGCGTTTCATATTTTTGCGGCCACAAAACCGCATGTTCCTGCGGTATATAAATATGCGATCCCCCCCAGTTTTTTTTACAGCGCAATTATCCTTCTTTCTTCCTTGAACTATTCTCCGACAAATCTAGGCCGTTCAGCTAGTTATATAAAACGGGAAATCTCTTCAGTTCAGCTTATGATAAGGAATAAGATTCCTGGATTATATAAAGGATTCCTGGATTATATAAAGGATTCCTGGATTATATAAAGGATTCCTGGATTATATAAAGGATTCCTGGATTATATAAAGGATTCCTGGATTATATAAAGGATTCCTGGATTATATAAAGGATTCCTGGATTATATAAAGGATTCCTGGATTATATAAAGGATTCCTGGATTATATAAAGGATTCCTGGATTATATAAAGGATTCCTGGATTATATAAAGGATTCCTGGATTATATAAAGGATTCCTGGATTATATAAAGGATTCCTGGATTATATAAAGGATTCCTGGATTATATAAAGGATTCCTGGATTATATAAAGGATTCCTGGATTATATAAAGGATTCCTGGATTATATAAAGGATTCCTGGATTATATAAAGGATTCCTGGATTATATAAAGGATTCCTGGATTATATAAAGGATTCCTGGATTATATAAAGGATTCCTGGATTATATAAAGGATTCCTGGATTATATAAAGGATTCCTGGATTATATAAAGGATTCCTGGATTATATAAAGGATTCCTGGATTATATAAAGGATTCCTGGATTATATAAAGGATTCCTGGATTATATAAAGGATTCCTGGATTATATAAAGGATTCCTGGATTATATAAAGGATTCCTGGATTATATAAAGGATTCCTGGATTATATAAAGGATTCCTGGATTAGATATACAAGAAACATTCATACAAGCAGAGAAATTAAGAAGCATTAATGCAAGCAAAGAAATGAGTCCAGAAGTTCCATACTTTTAGGAGTTCTTGTTAGCCAATGAGACTCACGTGCCAGATTATGAGAGCGTCTATGTTAACGCGCAACAGAATACAGTACAAGGAACATTAAAATGAATCTTGGGGGCGCACACCCGTGCACCACGCTACCTCAGCAGAAAAAGGCCCAACGCAAACACCATTGATTTCTTCAATTTGAAACTAAGAATTGGTTTTTTGAAATGATGGAATGCCGGACATTACAATGAAGGTCTTTGGAGCTCAATATCATGGCCACCCAATGTTTTTGAAGGAGTGTAGTCGGGGAATTCCGGCCGCACCACTGATATATTAGTTTCCTGACCAACCAGAATTCGAAGAACTATAAATTGGACGATTCTCCAAAAACCTGTCCTAATCATTATCTAATGAAGTGGTTACATGAGGTGGTTGAATGAGGTGGTTACATGAGGTTGTGGTTTGAATGGGTGCAAACCTTTGGAAATCGCGGTGGCTTGCGGAAAAGACCCGTGCACCAGCCAAGGTCAGCAGAAAAAGGTCCAATGCAAACACTCTTTTTCCCCCTCCAAATTTGTTCAAAATTGGTTCACTAGAATCCTTGAGTTTCGGAGGAACTTATTTTTATTGGGAAACACCCATTGGTGCTCTCACAGTCCTGTATCCAATAATAGGGACACTGCGAAGTCGGGTGAAGCACCATAATTGGAGAGACGTCAAGATAATCTAGAAGGTGCTTAGTGTGCAGGAGCGGACAGAACGGGCATAACAGACAGAACAGACCGGAACAGGCAGAAGAAAAAAAAATAGTTTGTGGAAATGGGATGGTTGGTGATTTGGATATTTGGATTTGGACTTGGATTTGGGAGAGTGAGGGAGTGAGGCATATAAGCTGATATAGCCGTGGTGTACGGAGGTCTCGGGTGTTCTCTAATGAGCGTGAGGCCAAACCCCCTCCAACCCAACCCAATGATCCCGGCAGGCACGCGTAGGTCCAAGATCCGGCCCCCCCGCCGGTCCATTGTGGCCCAGAAACCCATCGTCAACCCCCTGTTTGACTATGACGCGCTGTGGGCCGTTCTAGCCCACGCGTTCCGCCAGATCCAGAGCAAAAACGCCGCCTCGCTCCTGTACGGACCACTCTACCAGATCACCTATAATTTGGTTCTTGAAAAGTGTGGCGCCCGGCTTTATGAAGATGTGGCGAGACTTGTTGGGGAACATCTAAGCCTTCGAAGAGCCGAGCTTCTTGCCCTCTCGCCAAGGGGACTTGCCAAACTGGGACTTGCCAAATCGTCAGATTCAGAAATCCATCCGTCAGAAGCAGACACCTTTTTATCAAGGGTTGCTCTGGAATGGACCGATCATCTCCACCTGATGGATCTCATCAGTGATGTTGTCTTGTACTTGAACCGCGTGTATGTGAAGGACCAACACAAGTTGTATGTGAAGGACCAAGGAATAGCGCTTTTTGAAAGCGAATTTTTGAGGGCCGAGAACCTGGCGATGGGCGATTTGGTCATTGACATGGTTTGCGATGAAATGGGGTCCAGTGTGATTTCGGAGCTGATGATTCTGAAACCCCACATCGGGGTGATTTTGGAGATGTTTGAGAAGATGGCCGAAGACAAGTATACGCAGATACTGAAGACGAACATTTATGACGAGTTCGAACGGCCCTTGGTGGCTCGGTGCAGGCACTTGTACTCCGAATATGCCATTAATGCCTTATCCGACCGTCTGGGCTCGCTATATCTCCAGAAAATCACCGATTTGATTGGTCGAGAGGAGAACCGGATGGATTCTTTTACCAATTCGCTTTTTTCGGCGCAAACAAAGCCCAAGCTCATTGGCGCCATGAATGACATGCTTATCAGGGACAATCTCGACAAAATCATGGCGTTCCCGCTGGAAATGCATGGTTTGGTGTATTGGCTTGAGCCCGTGCTCCAAAATACACTTGTTCGACAGAATCTTCGGCTTCTGGATGCTTTGGACTCGGAAAACCATTTTATGCAGCTCCAAAGTCTCTATACCTTGGAAGGCCGCATTGATCCCGAGCGCAAAAGACTCAAGGCTAACCTCAGAAACATCATTGTCCTGCAGGGGCTCCAACTACCGGTGGAGATCCGCCGGCTGCTTGAAGAAAAAGCCCTGCTCCAAGAACCCAGCGGCCAAAAAAAGGGTTCGGTTGGACCCCACAACACGGCGTTTGCTGTGGAATGGATTGAGGCCATCTTGCAGTACCAAAAGTGTCTTGGAGAACTTGTTCAAAGTGCATTCCAATCGGACCCCGCCGTGGAATTCACTGTTTTTGCCTCTCTTAAGCAATTCATCAACCATGGCTCTGGACAGTCGGGTTCGAGCGTGGCTCTTTTGGGGTCCAAAACCCCCAAACTGGTTTTGAACGCCCCGGAGCTTCTTTCGGTGTACATGGACCATTATATCAAGCAAGCAGCCAAAAAGAAACATTCAGGGTCCAATTCCATGGAGACAGACTCCAAATCGGAAGGCTCTTTGGCCGTGGAACTGGACTTTCTCAATAAATCCATTTGTTTCCTTAAGTTGGTGGAGGATAAACATGCATTTGAAAGCCACTATGCCGCCCATTTCGCCAAGCGGTTCTTGAACACCAAAAGCTCCAGTTCCGAAGCAGACGATGTGGAGGATCTCGTGATATCAAAGCTCTGGGAAGAGGTTTTCATGGGAAGCCACCATCTCGAGCGTATAGTCAAGATGCGCAAGGATGTGAAGCTGTCGGCGGAGTTGACCAACGAGTGGAGGCAATATGTCGCTGATGTTGTTGGTGAAGGTGACAACCCCAAGCCAGATCTCAATCTCAATCTCAATCTCAACCAAGACATCAACAACTTTGGTTCGGAGACGAGGGGACTCCTTAATTTGGACCTCAAGATCTGTAACTTGGCGGAGTGGCCCAAGTCCATGACCAAAGACCACCAGGCGTTTGGGGCCGTGGAGGGCCAGGTCGGGTTCATCTGGCCGAAGCAGCTCCGGCCCACGATGAAAGTCTTTGAAGAGTTCTGGCTCTCGGGAAAGAAAAACGACAACAAGGCCATATACTGGTACCCCAAGTTCGGGTCCATGGACCTCTGCATCACGTATCCTTCCCGGACATACGAGATCAACATGAGCACATATGCAGGGATCATCATGTTACTCTTTGCGCCTCAGTCGCTGGAAGAAGACCAGGATGTTTCTGCGTTCGACCAGAAAATCGTCTTGACTTATACGGAGATCTATGAGCTCACGCGGATCCCCGAGGCGGACTTGAAGCGACAATTGCGTTCCATCGCTGTGGCTCCCCGGCTGCGGCTTCTCGTCAAGAGCCCCATGTCCAAGGACATATCCAGTTCCGACACGTTCCAGCTCAACAGCAAGTTCAAAGCGCCGTCTTCCAAGGTCAAGGTATTGACGGTGAAAAGCGAAGGCCCTGAAAAGGTGGAGGAGCCCGAAGAGGTGGTTCTGAATATCCACCAGGGGAAACAGCATCTCATCAACGCATCCATTGTGAGGGTGATGAAGTCCCGGCAGACCATAAAACACAACGACTTGATCGAGGAGATCATCAAGCAGCTCCAGACGCGGTTCTTGCCATCCATGATCCACATCAAGCAGCGTATCGAGGATTTGATCGAAAAGGAGTATTTGAGACGAGACCCGGATCTCCCGGGCGTGTACCACTATATTGCCTAGACCTTTCTATCATTATACCGAAGTACTTAAACTACCATGAAGTAGTAGAGGTCCTTAGCAGGAAAGTCAAAAGCAGTAGAAGGACTCAAATCAGGAAAGTCAATAAGGACTCAAAGCAGGAAAGTCAATAAGAACTCAAAGCAGGAAAGTCAATAAAGAACTCAAAGCAGGAAAGTCAATAAAGAACTCAAGGCAGGAAAGTCAGTCAGTCAGTCAGTAGTCAGGAGTCAGGAGTCAGTCAGTAATCAATCAATCAGTAGTCAGTGGTCAGTGGTCAGTCTTGGAACAGTAGAATTCAGTAAATTGTGATGTGACCAAAACGCATCCAAAATCCCAAAATCCCAATATTCAACTAGAACCTTTTTCCCCTAAATATTGCTTTGGTCTTGGGAAGACTTCGCCCCTCGCCTCTCTTGCACGGTAACTGGCTGCAAAACAACCGCCCTCTTTTTAATTCAAACAAATACACACACAGTGACCAGAAAGAACAGAGCGAAGGGCCATTCATGGTGGCCTCAAAAAAGGATTGGCCTCCAAGAACAGATTGGCCTCCAAAAAGGATCCAAAAAGGATTCCAGCACTGCAAGTCTGTCCCTTCGACTGGCGTCAAGAGTGTGTAGATCTTCGGAGGGGCCTAGACCAATGAGTTCGTTGCCAGCAGATATGGTCTGTAGTGTAGGAATTGTTTCAGAAGGACCATATCCTTGAATTCACACCATGTATCAGGTAAAGACCATTTGTAGAATCAAGACCATATCTTAGAGTACTCCTCAGTATTTTTATACCATGGTAGGTGGATCTCCTGTACTCTTGATTATTGCCCGTCAAGAAACAGTCCTATACTGTGGTAATCCAATCTGGTGACGGAAGAAGTCCAACGTAAAAAAAGAACATGTAGTCGGGAATTTATATGGGACATAAAAAAGGGCTGCTATTCTAGTGAGGTGCGAACGGGTTTCTTTTATATTCGCATGGCTGCAAAAGATGAAACCCCCCTTCCAAGCCGCATGCATGAGCTGCGAATATATAAGAAGCACCACCCCCCCCCCCTCTATTTTCCCCCCTATTTTTCCCCCTATTTTTTTCCCACCCAAGGAATCCAGCTCCATGATTCACCTTTTCAGGATTCACCTTTTCAGGATTCCAAGGACTCCCACAATGATCCATTCAAAAATCAACTCTGCTACTGCAATACTTGACTTTATGGAGGTCCAGTTTCCAAAGGACAGTTTACCCCTTTCACCCTCATTCCATTGAATCTCGTGCCCTTCTGCTACTTGGCTCTGTCTTAATGGAAACCCTGGCAATCCATGATTACGGCATTTCATCAGCTTGGGTCAGGACATCCACTTGCCGTGTTAGGCAGTCTGAACCATTGAAGCTATTCGTTAAAGTGCAACCAGAATACATGACGAAGGTGACATCTGAGATTACACACTTCTAGGGCTTCGAGCAATCCATGGAAGCTCCTAAGTCGGAACTATTATGGTGAAGTTCACTAGGACTGATACTGTACTGATACTGTACTGATACTGTACTGATACTGTCCTGATACTGTCCTGATACTGTCCTGATACTGTCCTGATACTGTCCTGATGCTGTCCTGATACTGTCCTGATACTGTACTAGGAGTATTACTGGAGGGGTACGAAAACGAAGGGAAAAAACGACACAATGAAGCAGAAGAGCCAACAGAGCACAGAAACAGAATGAGAAAGGAACAAACCAAGAATATTGGAAATGGAATAATTGGAAAGAGACCGGAAAGAGACCGGAAAGAGATTGGAAAGAGATTGGAAAGAGTTTAGAGTGTTAGAACTTTAAAGGTGGTGGGGGAATGAAACACGGATGACTTCACACGTGATCTAGACCACGTCACACGTGATCTAGCATGTTTCAGCCACCTTCATTTTTGGTGGGTTCCGTGAAGGCTCCCTCACTCTCCATAACGAAAGTCCTATTATCGTGTATTCTAACCACAACTGAAAACCAAACGTTTCGGGTGTCTTTCCTTGACCATACCAACCCACCTGCTCGGTACCTCAGTGAATGAAGAGAGTGGTAGATTAGAAGAGTAGTGGAGTAGTAAATTAATAGAGTAGTGGAGTGGACTCTGAGCTATGATTCCTGTGTTGTCTGCAGTACGCAAGATGCAGCACCTATAAAGTGGGGGGTACGGGTGCGCAGTGGATCCCTTCGTTGGGCGTGTAGTTGTGCATGTAAGGTCAAGTAGCGTTGGTTGGTCTCGGGATTGTTAGCACCCTCGAGCGCGAAATTTACGAGGACATTTGGGCGCCCGAAAGGCGCGCAAACGCAGGCAAACGCGCGGGATGTACGGATGTACATGTAGATGTACATACTTTCGAGGGTGCGTGGTGTACGGATGTTATGGTGTCCCCGGTTCTCTCGAGCGCGGGATGTACGGGTGGCGGGCGCGCAGGCGTTTCCACGCGCGCATTCCTGCCTTTCCTGTGCATACCCACCCGCGAATGCCAAACAGAAGCTCTAAAAAAACAGCAAACTACTCCCCTATTGTGTTCATCCCGTGGGCTCTGCTACTACTATCATTTGTCTGCCTGTATAAAGGACCGGCGCCGTGTTCCTTTAAATACCCACTTGCATCCGCCCCTTTTTTTTTGTTCCCATTTCACTCGTTTGTCCGCCACTTTCTCGGGCCCCGTTTACCGCTCCTATCCCTTCGGAAGAGTTGTCAATAATAAACAAGGCAAATTTGACCAGAAGACAAATTTAACCCGAAGACAAATTTGACCAGAAGACAAATTTAACCCGAAGACAAATTTGACCAGAAGACAAATCAGGACCAGAAGACAAATTTAGACAAAATCTAGACAAAGTCGAACCAAAGAGAAAGCTGAACCGAAACCGGAAAAATTCTGAATCGGGCCGGAAGAAACTTGAATTGAAACAATCCAAAATCTAAATTTAGATTTTTTGCTAAGCCTACAATTTGGTTTGGTTGTTCTCAAAACTTGGTGCGTTTGGTCTAATAAAAGACACGAAGATACGTTTTTAGAGTTGTCCAAAACTGTCGAAGTTGACCAAAGTTGTCTAAACTGTCCAAAACTGTCCAAAACTGTCCAAAACTGTCCAAAACTGTCCAAGTTGTCTAAAACTGTCCAGTTGTCCAGTTTCCCAAGTTGACTAGAGTTTTCCTTTGTCCAGTTATCCAGTTTCCCAAGTTGTCTAATCACGACACTCGACCTTGACATTTGTACTTGTCTTTTGGCTACTCTCTAATACCGTTTACTGATACTTTCGTTCTATAACGTGATCGAACCATCACTCGATTCCTTTGATTCCTTTCTGAATCCCTATTAGTCCATCGCTTGAACCAACCTCCTCCAAATCATACAATATATCCATCTTGGGATTTTGCTAGTCTACTTGATCCTGATACTGTTTACCAAAAGTCTTGTTGAATATTGATACAGACATCATGAACGGAAACCTCTACGACATTTCCATCAGCCAGGGGCCTCGGCCGCCCAAGAAGAAGTACCCCGGCTTCACACCCCGTCGCGTTGGCCTGGCGTCCAATTTGCACGACCAGAAACGTCCGAACGACTACTACTTGCTGAAAATCAACAACTCCGCCATCAGCTTGCCCAAACAAACCTCTCGGTTATCCGAGTCCCCCGTGGATACGAGCAAGGATTCCGACGATGCTTCGCTGGTCAACTCCAGCCCGTTTGATATGCCGGACTCCCGGCTCAGCTCCATCACCATGAACACACTCTATTCCAACCGAGCCAGTGAAGCGGGCGATTTCGATGGGAAACCGGGCTTTTCTTCCATTGACGAACGAGCTCCGGAAGAGAAATTCGATGATATGGCTCTTGCAGAGAGAGCCAATGAAGATGGAGACGAAAGAGGTGAACAACAAATGGAGAAGGAACCTCCAAGGGGCTTGGAAAAAGGTATGGAGGATTTACACTCGTCAATCTCCACCGTCACGCTACAAGAACCCAATCCCTCGGTTTCGGACCTTTCCATGGAACCTCTACATCTGCTGCAGATGAGCCGACCCAAGATCAGAGCAGCGTCCACGTCCAACGTGTTGGAGCCGTTGCACATGCCCAAGTTGTCACGGCAGATGTCCGAGACGCTGAATTACATGTTAAACCGGTCCAAAACACGCTTCTACAACGCCAAAGAGTCCAAGGAGCGCAAACAGCTCCGAAAAAAGATGTATGAAGAAAACGACGACGACGACGAGATCCTTTGCAACGACCTAGACTTGGTGTTCAATGTGCCGGTCATCAAAAACAACGGAGACGTCTACCGGTCCGCCCGAAAACCATCGTCGTCGTCCATGCTCTCTAGAGATGACATTTCCGAATCCGGCATCGGGAAATACCCCAATTCTTCCACGGCGTCCATTAACCCGTGCCCATTGCCCGGAAAACTCTCGCCGGCAAGGCCCAACCTTCATATTCCGGCCCGGGCTTCTACAGACGCCGTCAACTCCAGCATTCCCGAGGACGATGCCGTCAACCACTCGTCTTTCTACAATCTCGACAACGACAGCGAGATTTGTCAAAACATCTCGGAATTTTACTCCCAACGCTCGCTTTCCTACTCACACATGGCCAAGGCAACCCGGGACCAGACCTTGAATTACAAGATGCCCAACTACGTGAAATCGCAAACCTCCATTGAAGAACTCAACTTTGTTTCGCAGGAAAAACTCGAGGTTTTGGACCACACTCGGCCCATCAACTTGCCTCCCAAGAATGCCCATGATAAGACCAAACACGGCAAGGAAATGCATAAGGTTCTCACGGATCTCGAGCTAGCCACCAAGAACCATACGCTCTCACGGAAATCGTTGAATGAGCAATACATTTTGAACCAGCAAACGTGGTTCCGGCTCATGATCGATGACGACGATAAGGTGTTCAAGCATAAACTCCATTCGGAAAAGAACAAGCTTCGAGCCTTGAATTGGGAATCGCCCGTTTCCGATAAGCACCGGTTCGAGTACTTTATGCGGGTTCTCCAGCTGGACTTGGGGTCTGAATTCATTGAAACGGTCCACGGCTCGCTTTCCCAGCTTGAGGCCAAGTACCAGTCGTTGCTGCCGCAAATCCGGTCAGTGAAGGATATGCAGTTCAAGCAGATTATTGATAATGTGCTTTCCAGACCACTTTACCTTAATCATTTAACGGATGTGAATACGATCCGGAACCCGGACTTCAGCAGGGGTGCATTAGAGGAGAAATTCATGTATCTTCTTTACCTTAAGAGTTTTTCCGAAGGTGGCTTGAAGAAACACCAGGAAGTCTTTGTGATCCCGACATTTTTGGTGATGTTCCAGGGCTCGCAACTGGTGGCCGACATTTACGTGTTGATGGAGATGTTCGAGGCCAGTATCTTTGATCTGGAGATCTTTACGTCGTTGAACAAACGCTTGGCTTGCTGGAAAGACTTGTCGATGCTTTCATCCTCCAGCACGCAGTACAAGATCCTCAAGCGGTTCATGAGTTTGGATGAGTTCGAGTACCTCAATTCTTCATCACTCTTTGAGTTGATGATCCAGCTCAACGATAAGCTTCCATTGAGTCTCAGTGCTCCATCCACCCCCGTGGTGGGGCAAACCTCATTTACTTCTCTATCCAAGGTTTCTCTCGACTCCGAGTCTTCTTCGGGCAGTCAACCAAGACCCACGGATAGTGCCAATGCCCTTGAAACAGGAGGGCTCAAATCGTCGTCCATGAGCTTGGTGGGAATGTTCTTGCAATTGCTCGTGATCTACTCCAAGTCCCGCTACAAGAAACACAATCTCTTGAAGTTGTACCAGGGCTTCATGTTGACGATATTCCAGTTCTACCATATCAACTGGAACAGCTGTGTGGAGTTGGTGCAGAGCAACAAGTCGATTAAGCTCAACAATAGTTCGGACCAGCTCACCAATCTTGAGTCTTTCATGGATAAGTGGAAGGAGATTTTTCGGAAAATGTGACCAATCATAGAAGCTTCTCTATAAAAGCTTCATTCACGTGATGTTCTTTTCCATTCACGTGAAGTTCTTTTCCATTCACGTGATGTTCTTTCCCATTCACGTGATGTTCTTTCCCATTCACGTGAAGTTCTTTTCCATTCACGTGAAGAACTCCACGTGACATGAAAACGGCGACTTCCAATTCTTACTAGATAACCCGATCGGTACATTTTGTACTGATCCCATTCGATGGTACTTTTCGTACTTCTAATGATTCATAATACATAAATAATCACATGTCGTCCATATCAAGCTCAATGACATCCGGATTGGGGACTTGGGGATCCATTTCGGGCCCGGGGTGCATCTTAGATGCAGGCGTGTTGCCGGATTCGGCCTTGACGAACCCGATTGGGTTTATCTCCGCCTTTAACTCCGCCACGTCGCCAAGGCGTTTCAAAAGCTTCCGTTTTTCCCGGAGGACTTCCTTAAATGATTTCTCATCACCGTGCTCCGCCTCAAAAAGCTCCCAATCGTCCCACACTTGCTTAAAGAGAGGAAGTGATGGGTGGCCCATGCCCGTTATGTGCAGGAAAAGACGTCGGACCCGTAAAAACTCCTTTTTCCCCCGTTCAAACGCCACAAATTGTTTCCCAAACTCGACTAAATCCGCTAAAAAGAGCTGCAGATCCTCTAGAGCAGCCGAATAAGCTTGGCGAAGTAACGAATCGTCGTTGATTTCGTTGAGAAGTTTTATGAGTCCTGCATATAGCTGCAGTTTATCACCAAAAACCACTTTACGCTCTTCTGGCCGGAATTTTCGAGTATCCGCTTTGGTCAAGTACTCAATACCATTCTGTAGAACCTTGGATGCCTGTACCAATTTGCCATGGGTACAGAGGAATCCGGCATATTGGGAGAAAAGCTTGTATGCAGTATACGCTGGGATTTTGGCCCGAAAACACCGAGAATGAAGCTCCTGGACAGCTTCAAACGGCTCGGAATGCATGTAAACACCCAAGTATTTTGTCCATATCAAGGCCTGGGCTTCCAACGAATGAAATTGTTCGAGACTGGCCTCGTAAACGCTGTGGCACTGCATACGGTTTCCTTTCCTAATTAGGAAATCTCCGTAGTCAAAGAGCATCTGGAGAGAAATGATCTGGAGCAGCATCATGCGCCTGTATGCAGTCTCGACCCGATCAGGCCCGGATTCCGGTAATGCTTCGAGGAGATCAAGATAGAATCGCCATAGCTCCAATGACCGGCTGAGCATCACCACGTTTTTGGTTTCTGTGTTTTTATTCAGTGTAGCCACGTTTTTTCCTTTTTGGGCCAGATTCCGTCCGTTTTGGGCCAGATTCTGTCCGTTTTTGGAAACGTCTTTACCGCTTTGGGCCAGTTTCTGTCCGCTTTGGGCAATGGTATTCCCGCTTTGGGACACATCTTGCAGATTATCTTCACTCTGGGCCCGGCCCTCTGTTTCCACAAACAAAACCTCCTCAATATGACTCAAGGCAGCGTCATCGGAAATACCCAACTTGAGTTCCGTCCATCTCATGTACAAATCAGCTAGGTCCTGCACACGGCGGAACGGCGTCTTCACCGCCCGGGAATAGATGAGTTCGGCGGATTGAATATCGCCAGACTCTAGGTAAATATCCGCATAGGCGCTCCAGATCATCACAAGCGAGTTTTTCCGGGCCGAAACGGCCTCAAGGGGATTGATTGCTCGGAGCGCCTGCACATAGGCCTGGATCCGGTCATTAGCGTTTTGGAGCATGTCAAAGCGATCAATCCAGTGATCCACGCAATTAGAGTTTTCCCTGATAAGCACATCGTTGAGTAGAAGACTATTGCGGTCGAGAAACGCTTCAAAACGAGCCATTGAAACGTTAAGTTCATCGAGATTTGTGTTGTCCTGCACACAACGCTCGAGCTGGTTTTCTTCCCAATTAGTATACCGATCAAAAACTTCCGACACGTCATCAATGGATGTGCCCGATTTGAGGGCAACAGAAAAAAGGTGCCGGGCCTTTTCGGCGTTTTTCCGGTCCGAATAGTACTCTGCAAGCCATAATAGTACCTTATGCTGGCTTTTCGGGTGGTCAAGAATGGCCATTTGCGCCAAATGTTCAAAGTAAGCATCATCAGTAAACTTGGGGTCCCCCAGAAGAATTTCCATGTATTGGTGGAGGAATTCGAGGTCTTGTTTGGGCGGAAGAGCTCGGAAAAGACCATTTGCGGCGGAAAAATCGCCCAATTCAGCAATTTTCAAAATGCAAAAGTGCTGGTTAATAGTAACCTTAGCATAGGAAAGCGAAATCGCCTCGAAAAGCCGTTTATATATGGAAACACACGTGTGGAGGCCCCACGGGCTTATATGCACACCGCTCTCTTCAACCTTTTCAACCTTTTCAACCTTTTCAGCCAAGTCCATATATATCGTCCACAATTGCAGATGATGAGACAGGTTCAAGCAAACCAAAGCCAGATCTAGAGCATGCATCAAAGACCCCAAGGAATCGGGATCAGTTGCCGTTTCAAGCTGTAAAAGCCCAATTAGGGCATACCAAAATGCAGGAGTATCCTTTAAAACCAGAAGAGCCCTTCTATAAAGATCAATGAGTAGCAGCCGTTTTTCTGGGGCCCAGGGTAGCAGCAAGTAAGCGTTCCAGAGGAGAGCCGAGGCAGGGAGTGCACATACCGCCCGTTCTAGGACGAAGACTGAGCGGGGGAAATCGCCGGAAACGGCATCTATATACAGGAGCCACAAGGTTTCGTCATCGCCATTGGCCAAGATTTCTTGCTCGAACTCCTCATATCCGAGGATGAGTTCTTGGAGCGTCATATGGTTAGTTGAGTTTAAAGTACGATGATGTGCGCGCGCGATGTACTTTAGGTGCGTATATGCAGTGCCTCCAAGGAAAATGTGGATCTGGTCACCAAAACGTCCAAATGCAGGGGAAATCGGGTTTTTTAGAGTGATTATTGATTTTTGTGGGGTTGATTTATGTGTAGATAATTTTTTTTACGGATTTTCGGTGGTGAAGCGTTGGTGAATGGTATATTTGTTTGAGCTGTGCGTATATGCAGGACTCACATATTTCCAGCTACACTTCTTCCAAAACCACACTCCACTACCATTTTTTTGAGCTCAAAAAGCCTCCATTGTAATGTCCGGAATTCCAGCAATCCAAAAAACTTATTCTTAACTTCAAATTAGTGAAACAAAGGGTGTTTGCGTTGGGCCTTTTTCTGCTGAGGTAGCGTGGTGCACGGGTGTAAGGGCCCCTCGGATATCGGCCCCAATTCCGAGGGCAAAAAAAGTAAACAGTCTTTTCCTGGAAAATCGCAAAAAAAGAGCAATTTTTGTCTACTTAAGAAGTACTACTTAAGAAGTATGGAGTAGGTGGGCAGGATTGCTTTATTGGGAGAGGAAGATGTGTGTCCTGCATATACCACCCCTTCGGATACTCATCACGTGACATAAAAATAAATCAAAATAAAAAGTACATTAGGAGAAAATGGAACTACGCCTTAACGACTCTAAAAAAAGAAAAAAGCCAAAATTTACACTAGAGGCCGTAATTGGGCGTTCTAGGCTGATGTGGAGAGTATAACTACTGATTTTTCCTGATTTTCTATGATAAATTTAGCTGTTCAAATCGATTTTTCAGTCTAAAAATAGCATTTTTCGGGTTTTTTCGAGAAAAACACTTTTTTTAAAGCGTTTGCCTCGTCGTAGAATATGATTAGGTATTTAACTATTTAATTATCCAAGAGATTGGGGTAGATAAATGGGGCAGATCAACTGGGAACTAGGGCGACTATATGCAGGTGTATGTCACGTGCATATCACGTGCGCGAGGAAATACTCTTTTTTCTGGCCCCACACAGACTTTAAACTTGTGTAACTTGATATGGGGAATGTGCGTATAGCAAGAGTCCTATGGTTTACGTTTGGGTGGTTTTCTATTGCTGGAAGGCTGAAACCTGACCCCAAGCCAACCTGCATAAAGATGCATTCCTGCAGATAAAGTTCTGAGGTGTACGGGTTTTCTGTTGCTTTTTTGGTTTCTTTTTCGCGGGCGAATCCCGTGACCTGCAGAAATCCCAGTCCCCAGACTCTCCGCGCCTCAACAGTGTCCTGCACGGCCACCAGTACAACAATACTCCATTTTGCTACGACACCACACCTCGCCGGCGTTGCTTAGCACCTCAAGGAGAAAAAGACAAGTTTGGTACTGCAGAATAGATCCCCACGTGACACCCGCTCCCCCCCCCCACTCCCCCACTCCCCACTCCCCCCCTCCTCACGTGCTCCCCCCACTCTCCACTGTCCTCCACGTGCTCCCCCCCCACGCCGTGTTCCATCCTTTTCAGTCACCGATTCCAGTCCCCATCCAGTCCTAATTCCGTGTCCATCCAGTCCCAATCCAGTCCCAACCCGGTCCCAATCCAGTCATCCAACCCCGCCATCTTACTGATCCGATCCGGTTCCATTTGGGTCTTTTTTTTGAAATCTCCCGGACTTTTCCCTGGCCCGTTATTGGTCCTTTTCTCGGCGGCTGTGTTCCTTTTGATCACTTAACATTTGATCAGATCACTGAACTATACCTGGTATTAATTTGATCCCTGGTTTGATCCCTGGTTTGATCCCTGGTTTGATCCCTGATTTGATCGATTCTTGTGACTTGGATCTAAGGCATACTGACTCTTTGTTTGAGGTTGCTCTTCAATCTCCAATACCTTACATTTCTGACTTAATTCAAGGATTCATTAAATCTGATCCAAAGAGTCTAGCTATTGAAACTGATCCCTAGTCATCTAAGGTTGTCATATACTTATTCTTATTCCTTGGTGCTGTTGTTGGTTGATATTTACTCCTGCATTGATTAGTCTCTCACTAATATCTATTTTTACATTGTGATCAGGCCAGATTTGGGCCTTGATTTGTCCATTTTTGACTTGACTTTATGATGGTCAGTTTTTACCAGACAGTGTTTCAGAATAACCTGAAAAACACTTACCCCGACGACGATAACGACTGGAATGTGCCCCCGTTGATAGAGGACTCCAAACAGGGCCGCACACGGTCGATCTCGCTTTCTCGCTTTCTTTTTAAGGACACAGAGGCCTCGCTGGATGTGGAAACCACCGATTCCAAGAAACACGAAGCCAACTTTGCCAAGCTTCGATCCATATTCAAGTTCCTGGCCCTGCAGGACGGGGAAATGCTGGAGAAATCTACAGAAGGCATTGAAGCCGAAATGCCTGAGATCCACGATCCCTTGAAAACCGATGCAAAGGACCATCAAAACGTTCAAGACGAACTGAAAAAGGGTCAAGAGGGGCTAAAATCGGGGCAAGACGAACCCAAATTTGGTCAAAATGACCAAAAAGAGCCCAAAAAAGGTTTACATGACCTGAAATCAGAGCAAAAAGATCCCAAGAAAGGGTTAAATGACCTGAAAGATCCCAAAAAAGCTCTAAGTGACCTAAAAGAACCAGAGAAGAACTCTTTCATGCCCAAACTCTTCTCTAAAAGCTCTAAAAAACCGATTTCTGATTCCCAAAGACAAGATACAAGATCCCAGGACTCCTTGGACTTCGCTCCAGCCAGCGTATCTTCTGAGGAAAATTACCATGAAGGCAGCAATGTCACGGGGTCCAGCAAAAATACCCTTGCTCATCTGTTTGCGGAAAAAGGGGGCCAGGTTTACCTTCGACACAATACGTCGATCCTCTCCGTTCCTTCGGGCAAATCGCTGCGGCTATTGGACCCAAAAACGGCGTTCAAGCCCGACGAGCCATTGTTCGAAATGAACGACAAGGATATGATGATCCCGGGGCTGTCGGGATCGGGCTTATCCGGATTTAGAATCAGCCAAAGCGGTGGCGCCGGGACCGGTCTAAGTACCGGTGCACCCAGTTCCGGGGCTTCGCCCGCTCTCCCCGGAGGCCCTGGGCTTGCAAGTCCACTCCTGGCGCCCGTGACGCCGCTCCGAAAAACCCTCCGGAGAGTGGCGTCTGCTCCGTTGGTCCGGTTGCTACATGAAAAGTCGCCGTCTGCAGAACCCATCGAGGTGTTTGATGTCAACGACCACATTGGCGAACTCACTTTCCCCAAGGGAAGACCCCGGACCTATACGCAGGGCCGGATGTACCTGAATCTGGCGACGCGGATCTTGGATGTCCAGGTCAACGAGGCGTGTTTCGAGAAAGTGCGGCTTTTGGGCAAAGGAGACGTGGGCAAGGTGTTTTTGGTGAAGGAAAAAGCCACGTCTCGCTTATACGCAATGAAAATCCTTAATAAGAAGGAAATGATCGACCGCAACAAGATCAAACGGGCGTTGGCCGAGCAGGAGATCTTGGCCACCAGCAACCACCCGTTCATTGTGACGCTCTACCACTCGTTCCAGCTGCACGACTCGTTGTACCTCTGCATGGAGTATTGTATGGGCGGGGAGTTTTTCCGGGCGTTGCAGACACGGAACAATAAGACCATCGATGAAGACGATGCTCGGTTTTATGCAGCCGAGGTGACTGCTGCTTTGGAGTATCTCCATTTGCAAGGCTTCATCTACCGGGACTTGAAGCCCGAGAATATCTTACTCCATCAGCTGGGCCACATCATGCTTAGCGACTTTGACTTGTCGAAACAACTGGAGAATATCAAAAACCCGGAGATTCAGTTCAGCAAGAGCCACAGCTCGTCCAACCCCAATATCGATACCAAGGCCTGCATCGATGGGTTCCGGACCAATTCGTTTGTGGGCACAGAAGAGTACATTGCGCCCGAGGTGATCCGGGGCAAAGGCCATACCAGTGCTGTTGATTGGTGGACGTTGGGGATTCTTGTATACGAGATGTTATACGGAACCACTCCTTTTAAAGGCCGGGACCGGAAGGCCACGTTCAGCAATGTGCTCAAAAAAGACGTGCGTTTCTTGGATACAAAGTCCATTTCATCGCTGTGCAAGAGTTTCATCAAGAAACTTCTTATTAAGGATGAGGCCAAGCGATTGGGGTCGAAAATGGGAGCTTCAGATATAAAAAACCACCCGTTTTTCAAAGAAACACAATGGGCTTTGCTCCGAAACCAGAAACCGCCCATGATTCCTGTTTTGACCAAAAACAAAAAGGCTGAGCAGAAACCAGAGAGTCCTGTGAATGACGAAACACCGTTTGTGCTCAAATCCCCCGGTTCAGACGACCCGTTTGCGCTGTTCAGCTCCGTGACGCTTCATTACGATGAAAACGAGTCCGATGCCATCATCGGCGCCGACTCCTCGTTGTATACAAGCGTGGCGTATACCATGACCAATAAGTCTGCGTCGTCGTCCAAGAAGGAGAAGGGGTTTTTGAGAAGGTAACCCCGGAAAAGAAATATGAGAGTTTGAGAAAAAGGTGATTTGATAAGATTGTGTCTGGAATAAAGTACAAAGTACAGGATCAGACAATTTCTGGGGTTTCGGAAGAGCCGATTTGGAGCAATTATCTTGTCCCAACTCATTCTTCCACCAAAACTATTCCATGCTTGACTTGAGAAGATTGCATACCAAGGACTTGTTTTCTTTACTGCCATGGCTTCCTTGAAAGATATTCAGAATGATCTGGAGGAAATACAATGTTAAAGAAAGGGTTACTGAATAGAAAGGAAAGAGATTCAGAAGGTGGTCAAAGAAAGGGTTACTGAATATAAAGGAAAGAGAAACAGAAGGTGGTCAAAGAAACATAACCAGAATAAGCTTGAAATTTCTCCAAGCAAGCAGGCAATCATGAGAACTCGTTCGTCTTCAGCTTCGTGGAAGGTTCTCTCGTGAAAGCTATTTGGAACGGAGAATGGCTTGTTTTGAATGAAATCAACTTGGCCTCGTCAGATACCTTGGAGAGTCATTGCTGATTTGCTCTCTGAAAGCCTGGACCAGAAATCCATTTTTTTTAGTCAACGAGGTGATGTGGAAGCTTTAAAAGCACACTCCGATTTCAGGATCTTTGGATATATGAACCCCTCCATCGATGTGGGTAAGAGAGACTTGCCTCTCAGTATCAGATCCAGATTCAGTGAAATCTATGTGCATTCGCCTGATAAGAATAGAGAGGATTTGACGTCCATCTTCTAGAAGTACATTGAAAGATACGCTGTGAAAGACGATTTGGTGATTGAAGTCATGACTGAGTTGTACTACGAGGCAAAGACCTTGGATACCAATGAATCTGAAATATCCAACCGAACGAGTACTTTCCAACTTTTGACGGGAAAGAATTGGGTCTTTGCTGGATATTCTATTGAAGGGATTCATCAGGGCAAAAGACTATGCAAGTTGGGACAAGAGTTTTTCGGAACCAATGAGTTACCGGAACCAATGAATTGAGTTACCATTTCTGACTCATTTCCAAGACCCTAGTCTCAAATCCTTGAGTGTCTGCCTCCTTCCTGTTTTGTCTGCTTCCTTCCTGTTTTATCTTTTTGTCTGTCTGTCTGCTTTTTGTCCTGGTTGTCTGTTTGTCTGATTGTCTTATGGTCTGGTTGTCTGTCTCTCTGTCGGTTTGTCTGATTGTCTGGTGTCTGTTTTTCTGGTGTCTTTTTGTCTGCTTGTCTGCTTCCTGTCCTGTCCTGTCCTGTCCTGTCCTGTCCTGTCCTGTCCTGTCCTGTCCTGTCCTGTTTTGTCTTTTTGTCTATTTGTCTACTTCCTTCCTGTTTTGTCTTATGGTCTGTTTGTCTTATGGTCTGTTTGTCTTTTTGTCTGATTGTGTTATGGTCTGGTTGTCTGATTGTCCGGTTGTCTGTCTGTCTGGTTGTCTGTTTGTCTGTTTGTCGTGTCTGGTTTTCTGGTGTCTTTTTGTCTGTTTGTCTGATGTCTGCCTCTTTACCGAACTATAAATCTAAGAACCACAGCAAAACTTTCATAATTCTTGGATTACATGGAACATATTTTGTCTAATTGGGTTCATGGAATTCCAGGGGAAAAGCAAGATATAAAGATACGGACAACCATTGCATTGGGAACATTCCTTATTCCTTATCTCTGAACATAACAGTCAAAAAAGCCATTGTCTATTGTCTTTGAATATGGACTTGTCTCTTTGCAGATGCGGCAATGGCTAGACTCGTGGTTCCGATCTACAGACTGACTGACGGTCACATTTGAATTTCCACGAATGTACGACAAGTCAATCTGAACACTACCTTCCTTTTCCTTTTTCTGTTCAACCTATCGTTCCACCAGCTTATAGTGGTCAACCAGTTTATAGTGGTCAACCAGTTTATTGGGGTCAACCAGTTTTTAGTGGCCAGACGGTCACGGGGATCAATGAGTATCCAGAGAGTTCAAGGGTTTAAAGGCTTCAAGGCTTCAAGGCTTCAAGGCTTCAAGGCTTCAAGGCTTCAAAGGCTTTAAAGGTTCAAAAGTGGACTCAGGATTATAAAGATGATGAGAGAATTGAGGATTACAAGACCGGTCAATGGCAAGATAAGTGCATATCTTGATGAAGAAACATCGTGAGCACTATCGATGGAAACGTCCAATTTCCATGTTCAATCTCCATTTCCATGTCCATTTCCATGTCCAAATTCATGTCCAAATTCATGTCCATTTCCATGTCCAATTTCCATGTCCAATTTCCATTTCCAATGGTTTATCGGAGCAGTTCACATAAGAAATCCAGGGGATCTAACTTTATGATTCTTTCTTATTATCACATCATGAAATGTCCAATGGTATTTGGAAGATTCTATTGGAAAGACCTGAGAAAATGTGAAAATGTGAAGGCCTTGAGATGAAGAGAAGGCCTTGAGAGGAGAGAAAATGAGAGGTGAGAAAATGAGATGGTGAGAAGGTGAAGGTGAAGATGGGAGAAAACGACAAGGTGAAGATGGGAGAAGGTGAAGGTGAAATTGGGAGAAGGTGGAGGTGGAGGTGGGAAGAGATTCTGAGTTAATCGGGATTCACACGACTTTTCCACTTTTCCCTTTTTCTTCACTTTTCTTCACTTTTCCACTTTTCCACTTTTCCACTTTTCCACTTTCTTCTCTTTTCCACTTTCCGGTGGAATTTCTCTCTACTTTACTAACTTTCCTCGAATCCTTGAGATCCATTCTTTTCCTCAAATCCTTTGGATTCTTGAGATCCATTCATTTCCTTAGATGTTCCAGATCCTTTTATGGGCTCAGTGAAGAACCTTTAGTTATTACACTAGACCATAGCGAATGTAGTGTTTTAATCCGAAAATAAAATGCATTATTTGAATTCATAATCGGTAAAATCTGCTCCAGCAGTTCATGTAATCATACTATGATGTTTTTTGCATCACTCGCATTATGGTAAGTGCACATATTGGTACGTGCACGCCCTTTATAATTTCAAGCCTTCTTAATGGAGGAATCCAGGACTCATCTATCAGGCAATTCCCCTACTTATTTACCTCTTGCCATATAACAAGAGAGAGATGGAGATGGAGATTTAGTTATAGAGTGATTTATAGGTCTGCATGTATATGCAGGCTATGTGCAGGTCATGCAGCAATCCAAACGTCAAATGTAGTTTTCTCCCCACCCACACGACCAACTTAACTACCATTTTTTTACAATCATCCCAACAAACATAATAGGATGCTGCCAAAATTTGAGGTGGCTGGCGGTATTGGGTGTCGAGATACCTACCCCCAGCCAACCTGCATATTATCTCTATCCTGTATATAGTCCGCTGGCGTGCATCACATATAAATATAACAACTACATCCCCAAAATTCCAAGCTGTAACCAATCCAGTATAATTTCATAACCATCACTATAGCTTCCACAAGATCCAGTATAGCTTAACCCTGAAAGATTCTTGAAACAGCCGGTTTTTTTCCACCTACATTTTTATGGTAAGTGCACGACCCAAATCTGGAAAATCCACTTTATTTAACATCACCAATCTTCAAATGACCGATATGTTTGAATGACTAGATGCCTGGAAATGGTCACTCGACAGGGCCTTTTCTTATACTTTTTTTAGCAAAATGTTTGGGTGCATTATCTCTATTTTTCTCTCTAATTGGGTTTTTCCTGCACATAACCCTCCATCGCTACATTTTCAGCATTTACCGTACCGAATCGGGAAATTTCGGGATTTTCGGTATTTCTGGTATTTCCGGAGTCTCTAGGAATACTTTGGTTTCGGTTATTTATAGTATCAAGGCTGAAATCGTGATTAATCCCTTCCGTAACCGGGAATTGTGGTTTTGGACCTGCATCCAGTACAATAATCATATACAAAAACCTATATATATTGTTAATAAATGTTATTTTATTGTTTAAAAGGTACGTTTAGGTACTAATTGGATCAGCAGTGAGACTGTGGTACTAAAAAAAAATAACCCACGGCGGGACTCGAACACGCAATCACCGTCTCCGGAGGACGGCACCTTAACCAATTAGGCCACGCGGGCTGATCATGGAAAATTTTTGCAGCTCTATAGCCACCGAGGTTCTCTGCCCATGAAAGCCTCCAATTCCATACACTAAATACTACATAACTTGGACTTTTGGGACTACTACGACTAAAGGGGTAAAGTATTAAAGTAGTAAAGTAGTAAAGTAGTAAAGTAGTAAAGTAGTAAAGTAGTAAAGTAGTAAAGTAGTAAAGTAGTAAAGTAGTAAAGTAGTAAAGTAGTAAAGTAGTAAAGTAGTAAAGTAGTAAAGTAGTAAAGTAGTAAAGTAGTAAAGTAGTAAAGTAGTAAAGTAGTAAAGTAGTAAAGTAGTAAAGTAGTAAAGTAGTAAAGTAGTAAAGTAGTAAAGTAGTAAAGTAGTAAAGTAGTAAAGTAGTAAAGTAGTAAAGTAGTAAAGTAGTAAAGTAGTAAAGTAGTAAAGTAGTAAAGTAGTAAAGTAGTAAAGTAGTAAAGTAGTAAAGTAGTAAAGTAGTAAAGTAGTAAAGTAGTAAAGTAGTAAAGTAGTAAAGTAGTAAAGTAGTAAAGTAGTAAAGTAGTAAAGTAGTAAAGTAGTAAAGTAGTAAAGTAGTAAAGTAGTAAAGTAGTAAAGTAGTAAAGTAGTAAAGTAGTAAAGTAGTAAAGTAGTAAAGTAGTAAAGTAGTAAAGTAGTAAAGTAGTAAAGTAGTAAAGTAGTAAAGTAGTAAAGTAGTAAAGTAGTAAAGTAGTAAAGTAGTAAAGTAGTAAAGTAGTAAAGTAGTAAAGTAGTAAAGTAGTAAAGTAGTAAAGTAGTAAAGTAGTAAAGTAGTAAAGTAGTAAAGTAGTAAAGTAGTAAAGTAGTAAAGTAGTAAAGTAGTAAAGTAGTAAAGTAGTAAAGTAGTAAAATGGCAAAGTAGTAAAGTAGTAAAGTAGTTAAGTATTAAAGTAGTAAAGTAATAAAGTAGTAAAGTAGTAAAGTAGTAAAATGGCAAAGTGGTATAGTATAGAAGTAGTGGACTATAGTAGAGACCGACTTGGAGACGATAGTGGTTCGTCAGTATGCTAGTTGGAGTAGTAGTACTCTCATGATATTAGTAGAACTAGCCTCAGTATGGAATAGTAGCAGATTGAACAAGACTCTTGCAAAGGCAAACAATGATACTTGACGAAGACTTGCTGTAAACCACACAATTATCTGGAGCTTTGAAGACTTTCGATGTTGAACATCAATATGGACATAAAAAGCCGGTACTGCACAAGCTCCTCTTGCAGTAATCGGTGGTAGTCAGTGGTAGTCAGTAGTAGTCAGTAGTAGTCAGTAGTAGTCAGTAGTAGTCAGTAGTAGTAGTCAGTAGTAGTCAGTAGTAGTCAGTAGTAGCCAGTAGTAGTAGTCAGTAGTAATATTGGTAGTAGCCAGTAGTAGTAGTCAGTAGTAATATCAGTAGTAATATTGGTCATGTAAACTGTAATTTCAACAAATTGGTATTTGCCGAAGTCTTTAATCAGACGCCATTGACTGTTGAAATTTGAGGGGGCTTGTTGTTGGTCCTTCCTTTTAGAGCCAGAAAAAGGGCTTGGCAAGAAAGCCCAGGCTCAAAAGCCAATGTTTCATGTGAGTGGTTTCTTTGTAATGACTCTGATAACGTCAAGGGTAAGCAGGGGTCGTTGGATTGGAGGTGTTCCTGTACATACGCAGTATTCCGTTCTAGTTAGGCCTTAATGGTATAGATAGTCTGGTATGGATAGTCTGGTATAGATAGTCTGGTATAGATAGTCTGGTATAGATAGTCGGACATAGATAGTCTGGTATGGATAGTCTGGTATAGTTAGTCTGGTATAGCAGTCTTTTGGTGAAGTTATTTTTGTAGCAAGTATGACTAGCAGTGTAGTGTCTCGTCAGTCGTTAGCGGGTGGACGATGGGTGGAGAACAGGTGGTGTATATTGATGGGCCAAGAACACTAAGGATGGAAATGGAAATGTATGCTAACCCAGCGCATTGGTAGTGGCCCGGTTATAAAGGAGAGTTTGAAAAAAGTAGTAGAAAAAAGTAGTGGGAAAAAAGTGGTGGGAAAAAAGTAGTAGGAAAAAATGAGGGGGGATCCTCGCCTTTATATATTCCGATGGTTGCAATTCTGTGCGGGGGGTTTCAGGAGGTGCATATCCGGTGGCGATAAGCGCGCGCATTGGCTGCAATTGCAAAAGAATATAAAAGGCCCGCGATTCCCGCGAATGCAAACCTATTAATTATTTTCCAGACCAATACCCAAACAGATTTATCTTAGTCGGAATCAGTTCATTTTCTCGAACCAGTCATTTTCTTGAACCAGTCATTTTCTTGAACCAGTCATTTTCTTGAACCAGTCATTTTCTTGAACCAGTCATTTTCTTGAACCAGTCATTTCCTTGAACCAATCATTTTCTCGAACCAGTCATTTTCTTGAACCAGTTCATTTCCCGATTCAGATCCTTCAGTTGGTGCCTCCACATTAGACTCAATGCACTCAACAACATCCTTGACTGGCTCTATTGTGCTTTGGAGTCCAGAGGAACTATGCCCGAGAGCTGTTTGAATAGGGGAATCCACATCCTGGCCCAAAATACTGTTACGTTCGTTTTCGGTGTTTTCCTCAGGGTCTTTGCTTTCATCGACCCAGTTTTCCAGAATGGTCCAGTTTCTATGTCACCTATAGAACCAGACTAGTATAGTGGAGTATATTGGAACCGATTCTATCATCCAATCTAGGATAAGCAGTATAGAACCAGTCTATTGTCTAGTCTCTGGTCTGTGGAGGGTGTACTGGTCTATCTTAGGGTGTACTAGTCATGAATCGGTCATATTGAATGGAAAGCAGCTGAGATATCGGCACTAGCCAACGGATTCGATAGCAGTTTATGAGACTTCAATAATCCGAGGCAGATTGCTAAGAAACAGGAAACAGGAAAGAAAAGGATATGTTGATCTGTTTAAACCAGCAGCAAACAAAGCTAAAACTCCACCCAGTTTTTTCCGGTATACGTCTTGAAATGTGAAATGGCAGAAACCGGTAAGCAAGATCGCTTGCTAGGAAACAATTGAGGGTTACCTGGAAGAATAAGAACCGGAGGATTTAACGTATTGGGCGAAATGGAAAACAGATGAATTGGAAATTAATAGGAAATGACCATTATTGGTTTAAACCCTTGACCCAATTATCTACTGCAAACTTCCTACTCGTCAATGAATTGCGTTGTCCATTGTCTGTCTACTGTCCAAATTGTCCAATTGTCTAATTTGTCCAATTTGTCTACTGTCCATTTATCTAATGGTCTACTGTCTACTGTCTACTGTCTACTGTCTACTGTCTACTGTCTACTGTCTACTGTCTACTGTCTACTGTCTACTGTCTACTGTCTACTGTCTACTGTCTACTGTCTACTGTCTACTGTCTACTGTCTACTGTCTACTGTCTACTGTCTACTGTCTACTGTCTACTGTCTACTGTCTACTGTCTACTGTCTACTGTCTACTGTCTACTGTCTACTGTCTACTGTCTACTGTCTACTGTCTACTGTCTACTGTCTACTGTCTACTGTCTACTGTCTACTGTCTACTGTCTACTGTCTACTGTCTACTGTCTACTGTCTACTGTCTACTGTCTACTGTCTACTGTCTACTGTCTACTGTCTACTGTCTACTGTCTACTGTCTACTGTCTACTGTCTACTGTCTACTGTCTACTGTCTACTGTCTACTGTCTACTGTCTACTGTCTACTGTCTACTGTCTACTGTCTACTGTCTACTGTCTACTGTCTACTGTCTACTGTCTACTGTCTACTGTCTACTGTCTACTGTCTACTGTCTACTGTCTACTGTCTACTGTCTACTGTCTACTGTCTACTGTCTACTGTCTACTGTCTACTGTCTACTGTCTACTGTCTACTGTCTACTGTCTACTGTCTACTGTCTACTGTCTACTGTCTACTGTCTACTGTCTACTGTCTACTGTCTACTGTCTACTGTCTACTGTCTACTGTCTACTGTCTACTGTCTACTGTCTACTGTCTACTGTCTACTGTCTACTGTCTACTGTCTACTGTCTACTGTCCATTTGTCTGATTTGTCCAAGTTGTCTACTGCCTTTTGCCTAATTTGTCTAAATTTGTCTTCTGTCTTTTGTCTAATTTGGCTAATTTGTCTATTGTCTTTGTTTCTGTCTTTTGTCTATCACAAGAAATAAGACTAAAAGTCAATTGTCCACACCTGCATATACCCCTCCTAGTCTATTCCACCAAGACAGCAACTCAGCCTGTATTCTGGACCAAGCCTAGAAATTGTGCACTCCCGTCCCATTTAGGACATTCCCAATTAGGAAAATTCAAAGTGAACACGATTCACGATTCTGTAAAGCTGCAAGGGTAGCTGTACAAAAACGTATGAAACAAACCTGATTCACGACACAGAGTAAATGGGTGAAATTGATTTCGCTAACGCGTTGATTGTTTTACCGAACGCATAAAGAACGTGTTTCGACGCGTGGAAAGTAGAAAATACCTTTTTGGGTAGATGACGCGTCGGAGGTCCATGTCCATTTCTCGTAAATATTACACGCGTCGAGAATCCTGCATATAGCGACGCACTCGCACGCCCTGCATATAAGCGCGCGATCGATATAATTATATCAAAAAGAAAAAAAAAATTACTTGCATCAATGGGAAGCGATTGCCGCGCCGCCTTCGCAACTACAATGGCTACACAGCCAACAATATACTAAAGCAATCATGTATTTTCGAAATGTTTGTGTTCGTATCTAGGCTTACCTAGCAAGCAACCAACTCAATGACAGAGAGGTGCACAGGCTCACATTGAGCGTTGATGTCTGAGGCCTTCTCAAAGAAGTACAAGTTGTAGAAGTCTCCAGACTTACACTGGTAGAAAAGATCCTCTCCTCCCAAAGCCAAGTTTCCCTTAGGGGTAATGGACCATCCAGCAGCGTAGATGGTACCAGCCTGTGGTGGGCCATCGAATTGGAATTGGTAGTTGGCAACAATGGCACCCACTCTGTTCAAAGAATCAGTCAAAATACCTCCTTTCAAGGTCATCGACAAAGAGTCAGAAGTCAAACAAGCAATAGGGAAACCGTCAGTGATCTGGTCGGCAGTAGGCACTCCGGTGGCCTGCACTTGGCCATCCTTGATCTGAGAAGCAAGAGCTCCGGACTTGTGTTGGACTTGACCGTCACCAATCTGGTTGGCAACAGTGGCAGTGGCAGGCTTAGGCTTGTTGGTTTGGTTTTGGATTTGGCCGTCTCCAATTTGGTTAACGACAGATGCAGGAGTGGGCTTTGGCTTGTTGGTTTGGTTCTGGATCTGGCCATCTCCAATTTGGTTCACAACAGAAGCAACCGTGGGCTTAGGCTTTGGCTTGTTGGTCTGGTTCTGGATTTGTCCGTCCCCAATTTGGTTCACAACAGATGCAACAGTAGGCTTAGGCTTTGGCGTTGGAGCAGGCTTAGGCTTATTGGTTTGGTTCTGGATTTGTCCATCGCCAATTTGGTTCACCACAGAAGCAACCGTGGGCTTAGGTTGTGGTGGCTTGGGCTGAGACTTGCTGCTTTGGTGTTGGATCTGACCGTCGCCAATCTGGTTGACAACGTCTCTCTTGCCTTTAGCCTTGGACGAGGCCTTAGGGGTGGTGGTGGCGGTTGCCTTGGAGGCGCTGGCCTTGGCGGAAGTGCTGACGGTCTGGATCAGGATACCAAACTTGGCGGTATGGTCGGTGATTCCAACGGTGGCGGTTTTGGAAGGAGTCAAGGTAGACCAAGGGTCGGAAGGCACATAGGCGGCTTGAGCGGCGGCAATGACCGATAAAAGGGCTAACGATAACTTCATGCTGAGGGGATGTGTGAATGAGATGAAATGAAAAGAAGTGATGGACAAAAAAAAAGATGGGGGGAAAAGGCGGCCATTTATATAGTGAGAATGCAGGCCTTGGGCCGATCCAAAAATAGGCATAATGGCCCAGGGTGTGTATGGAGCACCCGGTGCGCGGGCAAGCGAAAGCGCTGGATCGCAGCAGATCATGTAAACATGCTCCTGCACGCCGCACCGTTGGCCCGGATTCTGTGTCAGCAGCTGCGGAACCTGCGCATCAACAGAGTGCTGGGATCCTGCATGTACTATTTATAGTCTTTTTTTTTTTTTTCCTTTTGTCTGGCCCTGTGTACGGAACGGATTGCCCGCTTTCGAAAACGAAATAGCCTCTTTGGTCTTTGTACTAGACATTTTACAGCATGTAGTGATACTTCTCTTTTCAAGCCGCCATGGCCATGACCTCATTTCCAAGTCCCCAAGTCCCCAAGTCCCCAAGTCCCCAAGCCCCAAAAGCCCCGTCCTCGTACCAATGCATGCAATTAGCTACCCCTAAAGAGTAATGCGCGCAAAGTACAAAAGTCTCAGCAACACCGCATGTCGCATCATGCGCAATCCGAGCAATGCTGGCTAGAGATCACCGGTTTTCTCTGGCCCCTGACATCACAGCCAGATCGGTGTTTACATGATTTCAAAAGGCGGGGGAAACCGTGCTTGCTGCCATGGAAAATACCGTCACGCGAGCCAGGTGTCTAAGCCTCAGGTCTCGTGCCCCCTAAAAAGGGTCAGATTACATCATCCGACGATCCCTTCCCGCATGCGTCCGCTCCTGTAGATATTCTACCCAGGCCACATCCACCATCTACCAATCACATCCATCATATGCCAATCACATACATTTCCCAAGTGGCTGTGTCTAAAGAGGCACCTGAATCTGGAGCATTTTGTCCTCGACCTGGAAGCAACTCTAACTGAGTCTAAATGTCTATATGCTGGATTTGGTAGGGAAACATAATAGAGAAGAGATTGAAGCTTGTGGTGACTACAAACATGAGCCTACAATTGTAATTTTACCTGTATTTAGTTGTAACCCCGATTGTCTAGGAATGTCTAGGAATGTCTACGATTGTCTACGATTGTCTAGGAATGTCTAGGAATGTCTACGAATGTCTACAAATGTCCGAAATTGTCCACGAATGTCTACAAATGTCTACAAATGTCCATAATTGTCCACTACTTTCCGCAATCGTCGCCGATTGTCCCGATTGAGACATTTTTCTAAGCTCGACATACTCGTCCGTGACTCGGCATTGTCTTTGTGTTTATGCTTAAACCCCTAGGCAGACCTAACAGACTCAATGGGGACAGCCATGTGCAGTTGTGTCCACCACATGCAAAGGGCCATTGCGACAATGGGCGGGAAAAGCAGGATGCGGGAAAAGGCCACGAGTCTCGGCCACCAATTTTTTTTTGTTTTTCTTTTTTGGGGAAATTTCGTGTTTGTTTATTTACAAGTAAGCGCTGGGTGTGATCTTCATTTTTATTATTCCCATTGAAGTGGATTTCCCATTGAATTTGGAGTTTCCCATTGAAAAGGAATCCTGCCATTGTGCGCTATATGCAGGTCGGGCACGAGCAAGTTTTAACACTCACTCTCTCTCTCTCTCTCACTGTCACCCTCACTCTTTTATCCCCACCACACCTCCACCCCCCAACCGCCCAACCGCGCCTTTAGTGCAAGCACTGAATCTAACAATCAAAGTGTCCCCCAATAAAGCCTCAGTCCACCAATCACAACAAAGACGCCACCAAACCGTGATTTTACTCTTTTTTCTTTTTTCTTTTTCTTTTTTCTTTTTCTTTTTCTTTTTTCTTTTCTCTTTTCTCTTTTTTTCTTCTTTCTTTCTTTTTTTTTCTTTTTCTTTCTCTTTTTCTTTCTCTTTTTTTGTTTATTTCAAAATATTGAAATAAACAGCGGTGAATCTCATTTTAGCGCGAATCCGTGTTGCATTGTTCCAATGGGGTGTTTTGGTTGCCGTGTTTCGGATCGCCATTGTTATCGTACATTGTTAGGTGCATACAATGGGAGCAACGGCCCTGCGTCGGCGATCGCATGTGGTGCTGTCACGTGGGCGTCCCTTTTGGTTCGTTGCTTCCCAATCGGGAACCCACTAGCCAATCAGAGAACTCCATAGAACTTCATGGAACTTCATAGAACCGTACACCAGAAAAGAACTCCAGAACCGTACACCAGAAAAGAACTCCAGAACTGTACACCAGAAAAGAACTCCAGAACCAGGACACACTAAGATAGACCAGTACACCTTTAAGACCAGTACACCTTTAAGATCAGTACAGCCATGGAAATGTATACCATAATAGGAAACTAAAACCTAGACATTCACACGTACACCGTCACGTGAGACAAAATAAAATCAGAAATCAGTGGATCGTGTTCTTCCAATCACGTACACCGTAAACCGTACACCGCACACCGTACACCGTAAACCCGTACACCCTCACAAAAATTAAAACCAAAATCAAACCAAAATCAAATGAAAATGAAACTCGGTGAGAAAATAAAACCCGCACAGCGACGCTGAAAAAAAAAAACCCTGGCTTCCTCACTCTCAATTGCCGCACATTTCTCTTTTTTTCATTCCCCCATTTTCATTTTCCATTACCTCATTTTGCATTTTTCCATTTTACACTTGCTCATTTCCAATTTTTACAATTCATTCCCTTTTTTCCAATTCATTTCCTTTTTTTTACATTTTCATATCCTCACTTTTTCATATCCCACTTTCTCATTTCTCAAATCCTCATTTCTCACTTTCTCATTTCTCACTTTTTCATTTTTCACTTTCTCATTTCTCACTTTCTCATTTTTCACTTTCTCATTTTTCACTTTCTCATTTCTCAAATCCTCATTTCTCAAATCCTCATTTTTTACATTGACTTCATTTTCCCTCACTTTTTCACTCTTTTTTTTCCTTCCTCATTTCGCATTTTTTTTCGCATTTTTTCCCTCCCTCACTTTCTCATTTTTTACTGCCTCATTTCGCACTTTCTTACTGCCTCACTTTCTCATTTTTTTACATTACCGCATTTCTCAAATCCTCATTTTCTCATTTTCTCATTTCCTATTTTTCCCTTCCTCATTTCTCAAATTCTCACTTTTAAATCCCCATTTGTCCCTCCCTCAAACCCCTTTTTTCCCATGCCTTTTCCCAATATCTACGCCATGAACCCTTGACAGAATGACTCCTTGACAGAATGAATCCTTGACATAAAAACCTTGACATACCGTTTCAATACAAAAATCCAAGAATCCAAGAATTTAATACGATACTTGCAAGAACTGGTCGGAAGGACCTCCGTGCATCTGCATCCTCCTTGGCGTTTCACCTGTTCATCTCCATCCCATCCCATCCCATTTCAATCACCATCCCATTTCCATCTCCATCCCATTTCAATCTCCATCTGTTGATGCATCTGTTGATGTCTCGTCGTTATGTCTGGATTGGTGGAAACAATGGTAAATTGGGGTAATTGGGGTGATTGGGGTGATTTTTATTTGGGATGATTTTAATTAAAATAAGAGAATAATTGGGCGATTATGGTGGATTATTGGTGGATTGGGCGATTACTGGTGGATTGGGCGATTAATGGTGAATTGGGCGATTATTGGTGGATTGGGCGATTATTGGTGAATTGGGCGATTAATGGATAGTGAAAGTTGGAGCGGGGTTTTTGGTGCGGGTGCATGTCGAGCAATGGTGTGGGCCGAGTATGGTAGGAGGAACCTTTGCGTCAAACTCACGTCTCCCTCCCCGGTCTCCCTGCTACTGCCGCCATACGTCCCTACTCTCTCTACTATACACTCTTTACTACTCACTCTACACCATTCTCTGTCTCTACTCCACTATACACTCTGTCTACTTCTACTACTCCCTATACACTCTCTGTCTACTCTACTTTTGTCTCTCTTTTGTCTCTACACTACTCTAATTCCTCTACCATACACTAGTCACTATACACAACTCGGTCTACTCTCTGTCACTACACTACTTGATATATTAATTGCATTCTTCTTTGAAATTGGGATATATCGAAAATGGTGTATGTGGTCCGAAACCCATGGTTCTTTACACTACTCACTATACACCACTACTCTCTGTCTCTGTTTACTTTCTGTCTACTTTCTGTCTACTTTCTGTCTACTTTCTGTCTACTTTCTGTCTACTTTCTGTCTACTCTGTCTCTACCCTACTCTCTGTCTGTTTCCACTTTCTGTCTACTTTCTGTCTACTTTCTGTCTACTCTGTCTACTCTCCCTGGCATGAAGTGTGACTACATAAACGAACATGCAGGATCGATGGGGTGAGGCATACACAAGGCAATTAAAGAATAGAATCTAGGATAAGGGGAGAAGCTGGACTAGAACCATTCCCATTTGACGGAATGGAGGAATGGAGGAAGTAATGGAAAGTGCTCAAGTTGGCTCAAGTCACGTGGGTCAATTTTCAGACATTTCAGAAAAAAATGGGGTTGGACCGAGGGTCCTAGGTCAACCACCTATTCGTCAGACTGCAAAGTCGGATCTTAGGGTGTACTGGTCTATCGGATGTTCTGGTCAGAAAATCCTTTCAAAGGTCCGCTTGGTCTCGGTGCGTATAACCGAGTGCCAGTCTCTGTACACCATAATATAAGAGAAGAATAGTACAGAAAAATATCTAATGAGTGTTGAATAAGTAGGAGAAAGTAGGATAAGTGGGATAATTTTTGGATAAAGAATAGAGTATAGTCTAGAGTAAAGTAGGAAAGGATACATTAGGCCAAATTTGGATAAATTTGGATAAGAATAGAATATGGGATAGAATTTTATATAGAATAAGTACAGGATTACGTAGGATGAAGTGGGGAAAAGTAAGATAAGGTATGATAATTATTGAATAAGGTGGGATGAAGTAGGATAAAGATAGAATGAAGGGTCAGGAGCCTATAAAAAGTCCCAAAAGCGAGTTAATCAGTAAATCAATCAATAGTTTTTTTTTTTTTTTTTTTTTTTTTTTTTTTTTTTCT
>NKZZ01001303.1:0-24564 GCA_002370815.1 Metschnikowia hamakuensis
TATTAATTCATTAGCTGTATCCTTTAAATTCATGATTATTAACATCTATAGAAAGTCCTAAACCAGTAAGTTCATTATTACATACACCATCTATATTATTATATGAATAGGTGGATTTACTAGTTAGTGGTTTAATAGGTATAGTTACTATGACTCAATTAGCTATTATGAGTCATAGGTTCAAGTGCTTATGCTTTAGCTATATATCAAATATATTGTCATGGCTTCTATAAGTTATTATTTATGTGTGCTGGAACTATTATTCATAGTTTTATATCAGAAACTCAAGATATGCGTAAATATGGTGGTTTAATTGATGCAACATGAAACACCTCAAGAAAACATCACCAGTTTAAACGCACCGCAAGTGAAACTACATGTTCGCACGGCAGCACGAAAAAAAGCATTTGTTTCCAACAGTGCGGGAACCCACGACAAAGCGCATCCTCCATCAAAAGCGCGGCCACCAAAAGTGCATCAACCAAGCGTGAGGGTCCAGCCAACCGCGAGTCGCACCAACAGCGCAGGACGGACAAAGAGAGAGACGGAGAAAAGACATGGAAAATGATAGAAAAGGATATAGAAAAAGATATGGAAAAGGATATGGAAAAAGACATGGAAGAAGACATTGGAGAAGACATTGGAGAAGACATTGGAGAAGACATTGGACAAGGAACTAGAGATGGAGAAGGAAACAGAGGAGAAGGAAAGAGAGGAGAAGGAAACAGAGGAGAAGGAAAGAGGATTAATGCTGTGGAAAGAGAAAACGGAGAGGGAAACAGAGATGGCGAAGATATTGGAGAAGATATTGGAAGGAGGGATGGAGAACAGAGAGGGAATTGTAGAAGGAAAGAGATACAGAGAATGTTATAGAGACAGAAGTCCATACGGAGAGAAAGAAGTCTATATTAATGGAGAGAAAGAAGTCTATATTAATGGAGTACTCTTTAAGTCTGGAGACGAAAAGAGTATAGATGGACAGAAAGAAGTCTATATTAATGGAGTACTCTTTAAGTCTGGAGACGAAAAGAGTATAGATGGACAGAAAGAAGTCTATATTAATGGAGTACTCTTTAAGTCTGGAGACGAAAAGAGTATAGATGGACAGAAAGAAGTCTATATTAATGGAGTACTCTTTAAGTCTGGAGACGAAAAGAGTATAGATGGACAGAAAGAAGTCTATATTAATGGAGTACTCTTTAAGTCTGGAGACGAAAAGAGTATAGATGGACAGAAAGAAGTCTATATTAATGGAGTACTCTTTAAGTCTGGAGACGAAAAGAGTATAGATGGACAGAAAGAAGTCTATATTAATGGAGTACTCTTTAAGTCTGGAGACGAAAAGAGTATAGATGGACAGAAAGAAGTCTATATTAATGGACAGAAAGAAGTCTGTATTGATGGAGACGGAAGTAGATGGAGACGGAAGTAGATGGAGACGGAAGTAGATGGAGGGGACATGGAGATATTGATGGAGGAAGTACTGATTTACCTTATAGTTATATCTATGGTTATAGCATCTTTATCTTTAATGGCTATACCAGGTTGAACAAGTTATTATTCTAAAGATCTAATTCTTGAATCTTTATATGGTACTAGATCTAATAAATATACATATGGTTTAATACATGGGATTAGCTATTTCTAGTATATTTTTAGGTTATTATAGGTTTACCACATACAAATACATTTATAGAAACTGAATCACTATTCCTACTTTATTTAAATATTTACCTATGATAGGTTTATCTTTATCTTTATCATTAATATATATATATGAATATATGTATAAAATTATTAAAACATCATCATTATCAAATAAAGTGAATCATTATCAACTAAAGTTAGTCATTTCTTTAATCAACGTATTTATTACCGTCAATTATTAAATAACTAGAACCCCGGAAAACCTGCCATATTAATTGGTATATGGGAAGAAAGGCTAGATGTAATAATCATGAAGTTCAAGAATATAGTATTAAATTATTTCAGACTAAAAATCCAGTTTCTCACCCATGGCCCAATTATTCCATTTAAATACTCATATTATTTCTAAGGCTCTGGTGTGGACTCGCGCGTTTACATGCTGTTCCTCTGTTAGCATGTGACCATATGCGAGGGGTTTCAGGTGCGAGTGTTTTAGTGCTTTTCTGGTGCGAGTATTTTTAGTGCTTTTCTGGTGCGAGTGTTTTTAGTGTTTTTAGGTGCGAGTGTTTTTAGTGCTTTTTAAGTGCGAGTGTTTTTAGTGCGTTTTAGGTGCGAGTGTTTTTAGTGCTTTTTAAGTGCGAGTGATTCCTGGTGCGAGTGCTTTCAGGTACTCACCCGGAGTATAAGCAGCCAATCGCTTGTAGCCAATCGCTTGAAAAAAACACTATAAGATTTCCAGAATATGACTAAAGTGTAAGAAGGAATTAATCTGGGGATGGAAAGAACCGCAGTTGAAGGATTGTCTCCCACTGTTTATATGGCTCTCTCCCGAAGATACTAACCTCTCCAAACCACAGTTCTATGTTCGGCATAGTGCACAGTAAAGACATTAAGACGGAATGAAGAAAACAATTGAATGGCTCTTGTTCATTCCATAGGTCTTTTCCCTTTTTTCTCTTTGGTTTGGTGCACTGTCATAAAACATTCTTTCTCACCGTAGCTGTAACAAAAATGTAACACACCAAATTCGAAGGTTAGCACCACCACCAAAAAAGATATCATCTCTCCAAATCAGACATGAGACTTCTTTCTCTTGCACCGATCCTTGAGGTGGTACCCACAAGATAAATTGTTTTTAAAAAGAAGATAAATTGTTTTTAAAAAGAAGATAAATTGTTTCTAAAGAAGATAAATCGGTTGTTAAAAAAAATGTTTGTTCAAAAACCAAATTGCTTATTTAAGAATATCCTGTTTGATACTTTTTTCTGGGTGAGGGTGAGTAGGATGTTCGCGTTTTTGGTCCTCAGTGCTTTAGCCATACAATACTAATAGACGCCCAAAAATCCAGCCCACATGGAAATTCAATGTTGGACAGGAAGGAAATAGATTTTTTTTTTCTTTTTTTCTTTTTTTCTTTTTTTCTTTTTTTCTTTTTTTCTTTTTTTCTTTTTTTCTTTTTTCTTTTTGAATTGGGGGAAATTGTTGGATTTCTCTTTTTTTGAGTTTTTGGGTTTGGTGGGTTTGGGATTGGGTGGCTGGTTTAATGAGACATAATCACGTGATGGCAATGGGAATCTGAAAAGCTACTGAGGTAATAAGAAAACGACCATCACGCGAAATGTAGATATATCTGTTAAACGTGAGCGCCTTGCGACTCCTGCACGTTTTGCATGGGCATGGAATGCACATGTAGTTTGTCCAGATGAGGACATCTTTGACATATTTACGGAAGGATATTAGGAGACTTGTGCCTACGGGCTCCCTGGCTGAGGGAACTATATAAGAGGCGACGGAGTTGCCTCTTTTGGTAAAGGGATATCGAAACAGCTCAGTTAAGGAGAGGAGACAGTGATTTCCTAGTATTACTTTACAGACAGACCAGTACACCCCAAGACTGACGTGGCACTGAAGTGCCACGCTGACTAGAGTGTTAGAAACCAATTTCGTAATACTTCCAGCTTTTGAACTAACCAAGGGTTAAGGGGCAAACAAGTCGTTCGAACCAGCCTATTATGCAGGCCAGAGAGGCTGGTGAAGCCACTGGATAAAAAGTAAACCAGACTTGAGCGGATTAGTCCAAAACCAGTTCCACCTACTTGTTAATTTTACTCGGTAATTTTACTCGGTAAAGTGGCAGATTGGCAGGTGCAGGTTGCAAGTTGGCAGGTTGCAGGTTGGCAGGTTGCAGGATTTGGGTATATGCACTACCAGGACACACTGCTGTACTACGAATACGCCAATTTCGACACTGCTATTAGTAGTAGATTCTGTCATGGTGTAAATTCAATTATGGAGTAAATTAGATTCTGGAGTAGATTATGGGTGGATTATGGTGTAGTGGAGAGGAGTGGAATTCAGACGCGAACTGAGTCCTAGACTGGAGAGATTTTTCTGGACTGAAACGAGAGAGGTTCTAGATTCAGATAAATGAACAATTGTATTTGGTCAACAATACAGGAAAAGTACAAGAGTACAGTGTTGAGAGGTGTATGGAAAAGTACGTGGGTGTACGCTGTGGAACCTGCATATAAACAAACTCCCCGATTCAAGGCTTACTTTTAAAGATATACGGCTCAAATTATACCGTTGTAAAGCCCTGAATTCAGCCTTTCCACACATACCAATTACAATGCACTTGGGATAAAAATAAAGGACTTGTGTTGGAGTCAAAACGAGCTGAGGTACGTTGGTGTACGGGTTTAGAAGGTATAGTTGTAGTGGCTATTGATAAAGAATAAAAGAGTCGAGAAAATGAAATTTTGTCAATTCTACTATTATTATATGGACTCGACTAGTATTGAGACTAGTATTAAGAAGAATCCTGTATTTAGGAGCCGACTTATTGAAGAAGTATCCTGGATCCTGTATATGGCCGTGCCAGTTTGTAAGGCTGGAGTCACTGATTTATCGTCGATGGGTATTGGCACGAATGCTCTTTGCGACTGTTTGGAGGTGTGTTCGTATAGTAGTTCTCCACTCCACCATGTCCTGCTGTACCACTTGCTGCAGTAGTGCATATAGTCGCTGGACACCACTAGACTTGGTGCTGACTTCATTCAAGCTGAAATTAGTAATTGTTACTAAAAGCGCCAGCACGTGTTATATATACCATGACCAGACTAGGCATGAGATACTGCGGTGGAGATTGTGTCTTTTTGCCCTATGGCTCTGCTGAAATGGCAGTAAGCTCTCGACCAAAACAGTCGGCCCAACTTGTATTGAATCAAGTCATGGAAATCGTGTCATTGCAGTAAGCTCCAATGAATCTAGATCCAACCTTCAAGTGTGGTCAGGTATTGTGGTCAGGTACTGTAGTCAGGTACTGTACCAGTTTGTCTTAACCGTTCATGGGAATAGTGACTGGTACTGATTCCTTCTCCTGATAAAGCTTAGAAACCGTACCTTAAGGTAGAATTATCCATGGCAACTTTCAACCACTGGTTTATAATTGTTCTCCACTACTTCTTCTCTTTGAAGTACCGTGTCTGTCTCTGTTGGATGGTGGAATAAGTGAACTGTAGAGAGTCGTTTCACCTTCTTTTTTTCAGGTCTTTTGAGCTGCCCGTTGAGGCTTTGTGAGCCTGTATCTAGGTTCTCTCATGACCAAAATGAGAGCTTATTTCAACCCATATTGTCACATTCCTCGATAGTTCAATGAACTCGTGGTTCAAGAAACTGCAGAAAGTCGATGACAGTACACTCTCAGGCGGTATTGGACTCATGAATGTCTTTTTGGTCTTGATCACGTCTCAAGGAATCAGAAAGATTCCATAATCCCGAGCTTTGTAACACTGAAAAATGTAAGATGTGAACCAGTGGACTGTACACTCTGCCGTCGTGGAATTGGGGAGGATCACGTGGCTGCGGTTTGAAGAGACGCAACAGAGTGGTCCTGTTTTCTGCCCTCAAATTCCAAAGGAGGAACATGGGCCACCGCTTGGTTCACTTCACTGGCCAGGTCCGCAATTGGGGCCTTTTGAGGAACACCCCCAATCAAACCCTTGCTCATGGCAAACCCAGACGACCGTTCCGGCATCTCTGCATCGTAGAACTCATCCTCTATAGGGTGCATCAACACCGTGTTATTCTTCGTAATAGAAATCACCGTATTGGTCGGCACACAAGTCCAGTCCCCCCGCTCAAAAGTCAACGGCTCGCTAGCCACGAAAATCACATCCTGCGACCGATTGTGCCGCTCCATCTTGAACAAATTGGGCTCGTACTCAAGAAACCGCAGGCCGGTGGAGAAATGTAAGCTGGCGGCCTCATCTGTTTTGGAGGTAATGTAGCGAGAAACCACCACCAGCTCGCCATCAGTCACGGCAAAATTAAGGAGAGACGGCTCCGTTGTTTCCTGGAGCTGCCAGTCCTTGATGAGTTCAGTCACGGTTAGGAGCGCCGTGCGCAACACTGTATGGTTGAACTTGGTCTCGGTATCCTCCGGGTCGTAGCCCATTTTTAGGAGTGTATCAAGGTACAATGCAAAGCAACATTCACTATCGGTGGAGCCCTGGATAAACAAGAAAAACTTATCGTTCAAATGATCAATGATTTTCCGCTTGATCTTGGCAAACGACGAAATGCCTCCGTTATGCATAAAGAGAATCTTCCCATATTGGAACGGGTGGCAGTTGGTCTCCGCCAAAATCCCCTGCGTAGATGCCCGTACATGGGCAAACACCAACGACGACTGTGTACAGTTGGATAAGGAGTTAAGATTGACATTGTTCCAGGCCGGCGTGATGGCCTTGAAAACGCAAGGCTCGTTCTGGTCTCCATAGTACCCCACGCCAAACCCATCTCCGTTGATGGGGTTTCGCATATCGAGCCGAAGCCTTGAATCGAAGCTCTGGTTGATGATGGAGTGGGCGGGACGTGTGAGGAGATCCAGGAGCATCATGGGCTCTCGGCCTTTGTAGATCATGAACCGACACATGCTCTGTTGTTCTAGTTGTGGTTCTGGTGTTTCACCCTTGTTTCAGAATGTTTCGGGTGTTTCAGATTCTATCACGTGTTCTAATGGTCCACGTGATCAAACGTGTCGCCTTGTTTCAGGTGTTTCAGAGGTGTAGATTGGCGTTTGGTTCGGGTTGGTGAGTGAGGTGTGCGTAAGTCGTGTGGTGTAATGTGGAGTTGGCGTCACGTGCGCACACGAGCCCAAGACCACCACTACAATCAAATCCACCACTGGAGAGATAAATAGAAGAATCTGGGACCATGAGTAGAATAGGAACAGCTGTTTTAGTATACTACCTTTTTTTTTGGATGAAAAAGGGCCCTTTTGGTCCGAGGGTCCCTGGTGTACGGGTGTCCCCGGAATTGGTGAGGGGACCCCCATGGTAAAACCTGCCACAGACCATATTTAAGTCGCTTAAAAAAGAGAAACCATCTCCGGAATTCCAGCTTTTCAAAATACTTATTTAAATTTCTGTACCATAAAAAATGCGGGTATTGCGTTGGGCCTTTTTCTGCTGACCTTGTCTGGTGCACGGGTGCGGTGCCCCCGGAATGCCATCCAGTGCATCAAAATGAAAGGCCCTCATTTAGAATCGGGGTATGACACTAGATAGAAAGAGAAAAAAGACGAATTTTGGTTATTGATTTTTTGCTATTTTTTGGCCTGCTTTTATTTTTAATTACCACTAAAATGACCAAATAACGACAATAATCAGTAAAAAAAGCCTACATTTTCACCAAAAAAGATCCAAAATATAAAATCTTATTTTGTATCCAAAGAATTGTTTCCAAAATTACGGAATCACAGGTTAAAAAGTGACATTTTTTTTCTGCTTGGGGACTGGAAGTGAACTAGCCAATTTATGAGTCGCGCACGACCGGGATTTTCTCATGTTATTTTGCACCCATTTCTCCCACAGTGGTCGCAACCAAGCCTAAGACCCTTCAAGTATGGGCTACTTAAAGCTACTATAGGGTGTACTGGTTTATTGCAGGGACAATTGGTGGTAATTAGAGATAAATCGGAGGGATGGAGAGAGGTATGGTTCATATGAATCCAGGACCATGCTCAATGTAGGAAAGGCCAGGATAGTTATTTGACTGTGGGTCACCCATGAAATTATCTTCCAAGCCAATTTTTTCATTAATTTCCAGACCACCAAACAGATCAGCAGAAGGAAAATTAGAAAGTCAGAATCAAGCACACTGTAGAAGAGAGAAGAGGGAGACACACTGTAGAAGAGAGAGAAGACATAAGAGGGAGAAGAGAGAAGGGTAAAAGAGAGAAGGGTAAAAGAGAATTAGTATAAAAGAGAAGAGAGGAAAGTAGAGTAGAGAGGGGAATAGAGAATGAGAGGAAAGTGGAGACGAAAGTGGAGACGAAAGTGGACTGGAGTAAAGACTAGAGTAGAGACAGAGTAGAGACTGGAGTAGAGAGTGGAGAGGAAAGTAGAGTAAAGAGTGAATTAGAGAGAGTTTAAGAGATTGAGATTTGGAGATGGAGTGGGTTAAGGCAATGGACAAACACTGACTTCTTTCTCTCTCTCTCTCTTTTTATTTTCAGGCCCTGATACCTCCTCCAACCTCGTTGAAGATATTCAAGTTTAGGGCCATTCCTAAGGATATAAGTTATTTTACAAGGCGAGAGACTCAGCATCCAAGGAAAATGAAAAATGAAAAATGAAAAATGAAAAATGAAAAATCAAAAGTGAAAAACATAACTCCAGCTAAAGGTATAAATCCACTAACAAAACCAAGAATAGAAGAGCTCATTAAATTAAGAATTAATGAACCTATTATTAACATTAATAAATGACCAGATAATATATTAGCTGATAAACGTAAACCTAATGATATAGCTTTTGAACTATATGATAAAGTTTCTATTAATACTAAAACTGGTACCGAAACATTACTTTATCGAAAGAAATCCTCTTACTTTAAAGGTACTACTCGGAGTGTGAGTCTGTCTTCAGTCTTTTGTCTCAGTCGTCAGTCGTCAGTCTTGGTCAGTGAGTCTTGTCAATTCTCTGTTGGTCCAGACTTGGCCTTGGTCTGTCAATCACTCTGCTGGCTAATGATCAAAAGTCCTGTTAAAATCCTCTATGTTTTCTTCCTATCTCTTCAGATTTGGTCTTTGGTTAGTCTTCATTAGGATTTAGTGATGCTCGATTTGTAAATTCCATAAGGTGTGATTTAATTCATGATTATCATCTCCATATTTGGATTGTCAACTCGTTAAGTTCATTGATTAATTCTAGGATTAACATTATTACTTAATAAAGCGAATATTTGTAGATCACAAGGTTTATCAATTATTCTTCTTGAACTCATCTCTTCTCATCTCTTCTCTACTTTACTCTTTTCTTTTTCTTTTCTCTGTTTCTTCACTTCTCTACTCTTCTCTTCTTCTCTTCTCTTCTCTTCTCTTTTCTTCTCTTCTCTTCCCTTCTCTTCTCTTCTTTCCCCTTCTCTTTTCCCCTTCTCTTTTCTTTACACCTTCGTCAGTTCATTTTTGCTTCACTTGTCACTTTTTCACCGATGGTCTTTTAACTTCGATCCTCTTCGGTCCTGGTTCCGTCGTAGTCATAATCTTCAATCTTTGGTCTTCGTCAGTCTCAGTCTTAGTCTCTGGTCCAGTTTTCCAGCTCATTCACTTTGACGTCTTGACTGGCGATTCTCTTCACTTCCTTCACTTCCTTCTCTTCACTTCCTTCTCTTCACTTCCTTTTCTCTTTCCTTGACTTCTGACTTCTGACTTCTTCCTTCTTGGTTCAACTTTTTCCTTCTTCACTTCCTTCTCTGTTTCTTCTTCTCTTCACTTCTTCTCTTCCTTCTTCTTCTCTTCACTTCTTCTTTTATTTCCAAAATCCATCTTAAGTCGTCTCTCCCTCTCTCGTCTTCTTCCTTCATCAGTCTCCAGTCTCCAGTCTTCTCTTCTCTTCACTTCTCTTCTTCACTTTCTTCTTCACTTTCTTTACGTTCCTTTTGACATTTGACATCTTCAATCTTCCTTCTCCAATCACCAACAAATCGAATATCCAGGAACCGAAGAGCCAGGATCACCAGTGGATTTGCCCTAAGAATCACTCTTTACTCTTCACTTCTCATGTTTCCCTGACTTTCCCATCAAAACTCTTCTCTTCGTCCTTAGGCTTCACTTCTCTTCTTCACTTCTCTTCCTCGTTTTCTCCTCACTTCGTCCTTAGGCTTTACTTCTTTACTTCTTTACTTTTTTACTTCTTCTCTTCTTCACTTCTTCACTTCTTCACTTCTTCACTTCTTCACTCCTTCTCTTCTTCTCTTCTTCTATTTCCAGTCTTCAGTCTTTGGTCGTTTCTCCCTCTCTTCACCTCTCTTTTCTTATCCTTCAGTATCCAGTCTACTGTCTTCTCTTCTTCTCTTCTTCTCTTCTCTTCTCTTCTCTTCTTCTCTTGACATCCTCCTTTAGGCTTCCCTTCTACTCCTCTTCACTTGTTCTTTTCTTCTTTTTATTCCAGTGAACTGTCTTTAGTAGTCTTCTCCCTTCTTCCTTCTTTCTTCTTCTCTTCCAGTCTTCAGTCTTCAGTCTTCAGTCTTCAGTCTTCAGTCTTCAGTCTTTAGCATCTCATCCTCTCCTCTCCTCTCCTCTCTCCTTCTCTTTCTCTTTCTTATTCACCTTCACTTCTTCTTCCTCTTCTCCTCTTCTCTTCTCCTCTTCCTCTTCTCTTCTCCTCTTCCTCTTCTCTTCTCCTCTCCTCTTCTCTTCTCCTCTTCTCTTCTCTTCTTCTGCCTCTCCTCTTCTCCTCTTCTCTTCTCTTCCTACACCTCTTGTAGACTTCTATTCATTCAAGTTATTAACTTCTCCCTCTTATCCCCTTCAGTGGTTTCTTCTCAGTTGTCCCTTCACTTTCCTTCACTTTCCTTCAGTGGCTCCAGTGGTTCCTTTCCTTCATGGTTCACTGTTTAGTGGTCTGACCCTGCACCACCTCCGACGCGGCCTTGGAGAGACGGTTCATCACCGCCAAACCGTCGCCGCACTCTTGCACACCCTCGACCAAAATGAGATCCACGTTCGCGGCATCTGCATCACGAAGATCCTTGAATAAGTTGCGCGCCACCGCGAGTGACGTTTGGCCCATGTTTTTTTCCACCACTGGTTGAATTCCCAATTTAGGTGTTTCTGCAAAAAACTCACTGCGCAAAAGCGCCACTTTTTCCCTGCGCCCTTCCGGACGCCCTTCCATGTACCGAGATACGGCCTCAATTCCATTACCACACCCATTAAATAAAATAACTTTGGCCGTGGGCGAATAGTGCCTGTACTTCATTCCGGGGGTTCGGACGGGCTCCAACTTGCCGGCGGTTTTTTTGGCTGTAATCACGCCTTGCCATTCGTCTCCCCCATATTTCTTGATATCCTCCATACTAACGCCACCGGGCCGGAGAATCATTGGCGGCGTGCAGAGCCCATTCACCACGGTGGACTCCACTCCGACGGAACATGCGCCTCCATCGAGAATGAGCGGGATTTTGCCGTCGAGATCGTGCTTCACGTGGCTGGCCAACGTCGGGCTGGGCCGCGTGGATGCATTGGCCGATGGCGCTGCTAATGGAGTATCGCTCATGGCAATTAGAGCTCGCGCCACGGGGTGTTCGGGGATCCTCACGCCCACGGTATCCTGGCCCGTGGTCACGAGGCTCAGAACAGGGCACCCGGCTTCTATGGGCACCAAAATCGTCAATGGCCCGGGCCAGAATGCTTTTATTAGCGGGTGGTAGATAGGGGGGATACTATGCAGGTGGCTCAACACGATCCGCTGCAATTGTTCAACGCTGGACACGTGAACAATCAACGGGTTATCTGCTGGCCGGTTCTTAGCACTATAAATAGCTCTCACCGATTCGTCATTGAGGGCTGAGCCGCCTAGTCCATACACGGTTTCGGTGGGGAAAGCAACCACGCATCCGGGCGTTCGGACGCTTTCGGCGGCATGCGTTAGGTGTTTCAAAGTGGTTTCATCCTTCACCGTGACCTTGTCACCGGAAAAGAGGATTTTGGTTTGGTCCACGGGCAAAATGGGCGTGCCTGGCATTTTGCTTAGAGTTCTGCGGAGATGCCTGAACATGGATTCTTTGAGAGCATCGATGAGTCTGAACATCGCGCGCAATATGCAGGCGCTCCCATCACCAAACCAAACCAAACCAAAAACCTTCAATCTTCAATCGAGTTTCTCCAAACTGCAACCTTCAATCGAGTTTCTCCAAACTCCAACCTTCAATCGAGTTTCTCCAAACTCCAACCTTCAATCGAGTTTCTCCAAACTCCAACCTTCAATCGGAATTTTCGGAATTTTCCAATTTCTCAAAGTTCTCTCGAACTTCTCGAAATTGCTCTCGAACTTCTCGAAATTTCTCTTTCCTATTCGAAAATCACATTTTCCGAAATAATGGTCTTCTCCTCATCCGTAAGCGACTCGTAGTACGTCTGGAACCCTCCCAAGTTCTTGGAGATACATTCCTTGAAAAACTGCACCACCATGACCTTGATGCCCTCGTCCGCAACCAGGTTGCTTTCGTCATCGGACTCCACGTACGACTGGAGCTTTTCAAATGTAGGCACGCCAATATCGTCCATTTCCTCCCAGCCTTCGTCGTCGCCATCGTCGGCATTGTTGGCTCCTCCAGCTCCTCCGGCTCCTCCAGCTCCTCCAGCTCCTCCAGCTCCTCCAGCTCCTCCAGCTCCTCCAGCTCCTCCAGCTCCTCCAGCTCCTCCAATAGCGTAGTCCTCCGGGTCCGGCTGCTGACATTGGAACTCCAACTCCAGAACCAATAACTTTAAAATCTTGAGCGGTGCCTTGACCTGCGTATAGTTCTGTGGCATGCTCTTGGACATGGACCTTGTGATGATCTGGTCCCCGGCATAGGGAACCGGCTCGCCGTCCACCGTAAGCCCCGAGACCCTGGAATCGCCAATGGAGAAGATCTTGCCCAAGGCTAGGATATTCTGCTTGATTTTCTCGAAGCCTCGCGTGACTTCAAACGAACTGAACCAAATGGGCATCACCAACGTAAGCCCATCCTGAGCACCTGTTTCCGTGTCTAGTCTCATACTGGTAAGTGCATCCACCACAGTTTCTGGAGACGTATTGAGCACAAGCTTGCAGAACACCATGACGAGGTTCTCGATGGTGATCACCTCTTTGGCCAACACAAGTCTTCTCACGGTGGCCTGGAGGAGCTGGTAGAAGAAGTTCTGGTCGAGCACCGTCTGGAACTTCTCGAACAACGTGATCACAATTAAACCACAGTTCATGGCCGCACTATCGGAGAGTTCGGGGCCCAAGAACTTGGACGAGATCTGCAAGAGAATGTCCAAGCCCTTTTGGCCACTTTCCGGGTCGGTATACTCAATAAACCACTTGGTGCCGTTCTGCAAGAAGTTGTTGAATACTTCTCCGGCATTCTGCAAGATCTGGTCGTCGGAAGTGGCCAAAATAAGGTTTTTCAACACGGGGAAAGCGTACAGGAACAATTCCTTGGGCAACGAGTCCAGGGAGGAAGCTGAAGACGGCGCAGCGCCAATCACAAGGCCCAACAACTCCACCGCCAAGAATAACGCCGCAGTGTACTCCACCAGACTGCCCGATCCCGAGTTTGTTTGGATCACGCCAAGTAGATACGGCACACATTTGTCACACACCAAAAGGTACTGGTCCGGCTGGATCTCCTCCAATAATGTCTGCAAGCACTCGGACGAGTCGATGGAGAGCTGCACATTGGCCGGGTCTTTAAACGAGATGAACATCACCAGTTCCACCACCGTGTACTTGTCCTGGATCAAAGTATGGAGCAGTGCATTGTGGTCGATCTCAATGGCCACGGAAATGGCCTCGAGCAACACCGGGAGCGTATCCTCCTCGCTGGAGTCCATGAGCAGACACGCCACCTCAATGAGCTTTTTCTGGGTGTCCGTGCCCAAAAGCTTCAAGTTGTAGGAAGGCACGTTTCGCCAGATGGTGGCACTGACCAAGGCCGTGGCCTTAATGAGCTCATTGTCTTCAGTTTCGGCAAGAGCAAAAACATCCTCGATGGCCTCTTTGAACTTGGCGATTCCAAACGTATTCACCAGCACCACCAGGCTAAATTTCTCCAAGAACCAGGGCATAAGCATCATGACTCGTGCATGCACCAAGGAATTGGGGTACGCCTGAGCCTTAAGCTCGGAGAGCTTGTTCAAAAACGAAACAGGCATAAAGTCCGGCCCAGCAATGGTGGCTTCCTCATTCAGACAAAGACCTTCCACCACAAACAAATCCGCCTCGGCCAAGTCCCACGCCATATCGCCATAGGCCATATCGATGACGGCATTAAACACGGCACACGCATCCTTGGAGTTCAAATCCGCCAACAAGTCATGCACGGACTCCCGGATCGTGGCAGTTCCCGATAATCCCGTTGCTTCCGTCACAAACGAGTTATAGTCAGCCACGTATTCGTCCACCGAATCGCTGGGGTACACGCAGCACGAGACCAAGCTTTTGGCCCACGCAGCAAAAACATCTGGTGATAAAACATCACACACGGCCATGTGGTGTTGCAAGAGACTCAAGGCATCGAGCAAATCCGCCAAATGGAGGGACGAGCCCTTGGAGGCCAGATCCGACAAAGGAGGTTGGTTTGTGGATTGCAAGAGATCGTGGGCCATGGCCAAGAGCAAGTCCAGTTTCACCGAGGCCAGCACGTGTTTGGAGAAGTTGCTAAGAACCTGGGAAAACACTCGGTAAATGTAAGCCTTGAGATTTAGTAGCAGAGGGTCGGTACTAGTAGCCGAGTCCTGGAGAAGACTTAGGAGGAGTTCGGACAAAAACACAATGTGGCTAAGCACCGAGGAGCGTCTCTCCTCCAGCTCCAAGGCCTCGGCACTCAGCAACGTATTGAACACCGAAAGGTACAACTTCAAGCCGCTGACCTTGACGTCGGCACCAACTTCCAGGCTAAGCATATGCGTGACGTAGGAGATAAGCTGGTTGCCCACCCCACCATCCCAGAACTGGTCCTCGCCAATCAAATCATCAAACACATCATTGAGCACGGCCAAGCTGCCCATGACGGAGAGATCGTCCAGAAACTCCACTGCTCGGTTGTACAAGTCCGTCAACAACGACGGCCATTCGTCCGGGTAATCCACGGCCGCAATCTGAGCAATCACATAGGCAGCACTGGCCCGTAGTTTGGACTCCGGGGTCCGGGTGGCCACGGCAAGCAAGTTTTCCCGAACCACTTGCTTCAACTGCTGGTCTAGCGGAGGCCCCACAAACAGCGCAAAGGCCAAGCTCCAGAACCGAGGAACCATGCGTTTCACATGGAGCAAACACGACTGCCGAAGATCCACCAGGACATTTTCCTGGCCACACATTTCTATAAGTTCAAAACACACCAGCGACGGGTTCCTGCGCATGGCCTCATCAAATTGCCACTCGGCTTGCCGCCGAACAGAGTTGTCGGCGCTATTCTGGTTGGCCACACACTCAAGCAACGACATTAGGAGAGAGAATTATGGAGGTTTGCTGTGGTTTCTGATTTTGTTTAGGTTGTAATTTGGTGATTAGGATCCAGTGATTAGTAATTAGTGAATTTGGATTAGTGGATTTTGGAGTGGCTGTAATTTGCACTTTTTTGTGGTGGTTTGTGTGGTTTGTGGAATTAGGCGTGGGTTTGTTAAGCGAAGAGCTTCGTGTTGCTGTGGATTTTCACCGTGGGGTAGTGCACATCGAGGCGCGCGGTTGCAAAAAGACGCGTGCCGTGACTCCAAATAAGACTGCGAATGGGACTCCAAAGTAGACTGCGAATGGGATAACGGGACAATAAGACAGTGGTGTACGGGTCAACGGGCGGGTGTACGGGTCAACGGGCGGGTGTACGGGTCAACGGGCGGGTGTACGGGTCAACAGGAGGGTGTACGGGTCAATTGGCGGGTGTACGGGTCAACAGGAGGGTGTACGGGTCAACAGGAGGGTGTACGGGTCAATAGGAGGGTGTACGGGTTTCCAGGGGCCAAAATGGCTGTAAAAAAAAGGCGGCTTTTGGCGTTCGATGGTCTTTACTTCTACAAATCGTCTCGGTGCACTCGCGCAGTGCGGCTTCTCACCAAACTGTCATTATTTATACCTATAGTTCTTGATTCTTACACCAGAGTATACTCTATATATTTATGATATTCACTATTCTATGATTTACTTCTGATAGCTATATAAATACTATAATTCTTAATTATTCCACCAGAGGAACTTCTCGTTAAGGTGGAGGAAATAATTGGGAATCCAATTGTATCATGCGCCAGGATCCTCCCCCAAAGAAAATGAAATTTTTTTCACCTCAGACTTTCCTTATACAACTAGGTATGTTTCCAACCCACCATCCAGGTCCGCCAACATAGGCAGATTGCATTGGTTTGAAAGGAATAGCCAGAAGAACAAAGAAGAGAAGAAGCAGTCAAGCAGTTGAAGCGTTGGTAACAGGTTCCAGTGAAACACTTGAAACAAACATGGAACAAGGAAGATGAAACACGGAACAAGGAAGATGAAACATGAAACATGAAACATGAAACACGAAACAAGGAAGATGAAACACGAAACATGAAACACGAAACATGAAACATGAAACATGAAACACTGGTGAACCAATTATGAAACACCGTGGAACATGAAACGTACTGCTACGGGGGGACCAGGTCAAACTAATACGGTGATAGTTCAAATCCCAAAGTCTACCACCACCATAACGAATACTTGGGGAAGTTCTTATGCTACCACAAGCAGGCCCCAATCTTTTCACCAAGGGCTATGTGTTTTTCAGCAGCCGCAGAGGTGGCCCGGTCAAGGTGCACATGGACATCACGGGGCTGCTCCAAACTGGAGGTCCGTTTTACTACCATATTCTGGATATTTCCTAATTTATGCGCACGCTTCACCAAATGATTATCAAAGGAGAATAGAATAGAATAGACCAGTACACCCGGGCCTTCTGCAATCCATTTTCATGGTCGTCCAGTATCATTTGACTCAAAAAAAAAATAAATAAAAAAAAAAAAAAAAAAAAAAAAAAAAAAAAAAATTCTTTGCCGTGTGGGAGTATAGCCGAGCTGCATGACGCTGCACTGCTTTTCCTAGATATAGACATGGTGCTCCCCTCACGTTGAATTCCCTTCCACACATTGACCCATTGATCTTTATATATATATATTTATTATATCTTATATGAATCAGAAATAGATCAGCTTCAATATCTAGTGATTATCGAAAAAACCAAGATTGACTACTACTAGAATTGACTGATATAGAAAGTAACAAATAAACCTTTTCCTATAATTAATTGATTATAAGATATATAATTCAACCTGTTAATTTAAAATTTTGGGGGTGAAAGTAATGTATAAGAAGAAATAATAATCCCCCTTTGGAATCCTCTTTTCTAGCTTCAGCATTGACTTTGGGCGGGGTAATCTTGGGAATGACTTCTTCAATCTCAGCTATGACCTGGTCACCATGGTCCGAGATCTCAGCGTCGATCACCTCAGCTTCTTCAGCAATGATAGGATCTTCAACTTTGGCATTATTTTCCAAGACCAAAGGCTTTTGAACAATTTCTGCTTTGATTGAGACCGTTTCAACTTTGTCCGAGACCATTGTAGCTGTGGTTTTCGGCCTGAGTGACAGCTTGGTAGAGACTGACTTTAAAGAAACTGCTTCTTGAACGTGAGCTTTTGGAACTGGAGCTTCTGGAACGTGAGCTTTTGGAACTGGAGCTTCTGGAACGTGAGCTTTTGGAACTGGAGCTTCTGGAACGTGATCGGCCCAAGGATTCTCTGTGATACTTTTCCAATGATCTTCAACTGGGGAGACCCCAGGCTATATGCAGAGCACCTGGACTAGAAATCGTTCCAGTGCAACTAATAATAAATAAAATCACAGGTTTCCAGACTATAATTCAATAGAAAATTTAATATTTCATTTTCCTTTTTTAAAGTATATTTTGTCAGGCTTGGGTTTTCCGGGTGTATAAAAGGGTGGGGTATTTCGCAGTCCACCATCTCCAGCATACTGTTTAAGCTTGTAGATGCAGGACTCAAGGTATCAACATATAATGCAGGTATCAACATATAATGCATTGACGCCTGAGGTTAGCTGTAGGAGCTTTGTAGTTGTCTATAGTTAATTTCACAAGCATTAAAAAAAAAAAAAAATGAGTCAAATCTTCTTATTTTTTGGGGGGTAGTGGATATGATAGATATAAAAAATATCATAAATATAGAGAATATAAATAATAACAAGTATAGTAAAGATAAATATGGATTATATAAGATATATATGTTAAGTAAAATAAGAAAATATCAAAGGTAGGCGATATAATAGAATTTGTTTAAGTGAAGCTATATCGATAGTTGGTGGATACAATATAAGACCTTATTTTTATTATTATTGTTTAAAGGTTTTTTAGCCAACTTCTTTGTCATTTATATTAAGATTTGTAATGGATATTTTTAATTGTTTTGTAAAAAGCTTAATAAGGTTATTAAAAAACGAGTATTGTTATTTTGTTGCTCTTTACGTTCGTTGACTATTGTTTGCTATTAAGTGGGGTAATTGTACTACCAATCTTTATTAAAATCAGGTAATAGTGTTTGTAGTTTTGATACTTCACAAGTTCTCTAAGCTCTTTCTAGTCTTGGTAATTGTTTAAATGATTTTAGTTATAAGCCTACTAAAATTAATGGCTATATGTGGGTTGGCAGTATGATTAAAAATATTTTAAGACATGAAATTAATGCTAACGGTAGGCCTCAAACTCTATATATTGAATATAATGTTGGCGACCCATGAAAGGTTTAGTGTTATATTAACTACTGAAAGTAATGGGTTTTCTGAGATACAGAAAGCAGTTCGATTATGGAGCGAAGGAAAAGCTTATAATACTTATCATGGATCTAAGTTTTATAAAGCTAAAGTAGTCTGTTATCTTCCTTATTCCAAAAGAAAACCTATCTCTAATGATTCAGAAGCCGGCAATTGCGATTATCTCTTAGTTAAAAGTGGAGAAAATGTTGCTGATACCGCTAAAGTAAATGGCGAGTCTTTACAAGGATATAACCCTAAGCTTGATTTTAGTAAGTTACAAGCTGATCAACCGGTTTGCAGAAGTGTTGGCAATTTACCTGACTTCAGACCATCTAAAAATTCCGATGGTAGTTGCTATAAGTACAAAGTAAAGAAAGGTGATTCTTGCTCATCTATTGCTACCAAAAATGAACTATTTATTTATTTTTATACTTTTAGGTTTATCGTACAGTTACGAACATGTACACCTACACGCGAGAAAGATATTTCCCAAGCCTCTAAAAATTCAGACGGTTCTTGTGCACCCTATACGGTTATAAAGGGTGACACTTGTTATTTGATAGCTGCTCATTATTCTATGAAGGAGGATGAATTAATAAATTTCATGAAAATAAAGCTTATTCCTGGAAAGCTTGTGATAAATTAAATGTTGGGCAGGGTCTTTGTTTATCTGATGGAACGCCACCTAAACCTAAATCTGAACCCAAAGCTGAATGTGGTCCATATGCTCCAGGTAATTGGAAAACCCCTCCTGTGTCCAAATAAGGCATGCTGTAGTGAATGGGGCTATTGTGGAATGACTAAAGAATTTTGTGAAAAAGACAATAATGTTTTTCTAATTGTGGCTATGGCAAGCTTCACACCGATACTAGATCTGATTTTGGTACTATTGCTTATTGGATGGATTCAGAAGGCAAATTAGCGTACAACCATAGTTTATTAAAAGATAAATATTCATTCTGATTTTAGTATTGATGACTCGAAATTTAAAAATAGCGAATTTTAAACATAAAACCCAAAAAGGTTGCTAGTTTTGGTGGATGGGATTTTAGTACCAATCCTAAAACTTCTAAAATATTTACGGAGGTAGTCAGATTGAGCATACCCTGCAGAACCCGATATCCCTGATATACCAGCCGATAGTAAGGATAGTACCCAAAATGATATAGATTTTGTTAAATTGTTAAAATCTAAATTAGTTCTAAAACTCTTTCTATAGCCATACCTTCATCTTTCTGGTATCTGAAAGGTTTCAATTTAAAAGAAATGGATAAATATATGATTATAAAATATTTATGACTTACGATATTTACGGTGTGTGGGATCAACAGAAAGACAATTATATTAGATGTCACGCAAATAGGTCCTCTATTTTGGATTCAATGAAAATGTTAGATAAAGCTCAGCTGCAGATAGGTAATACTTATTTAGGCATATCTCATTATGGTAGGTCTTATAAAGCTGCTTCTAAATCTTGTTTGAAAGAAAATTGTCCTTTTCCGGTCCAGGTAATAAAAGAGATATGACAAATACGCCTTAGGTTTTCTCCGATTCAGAAATTATAGATATAAACAAATCTGCTAAAAACGATACATGGACAGATAGCGTTAGTGACTGCATATTTATGAGGTATGACACCGACAGTATTGTTGCTTGGAGCAGAGACAGAAATAGTTTGACTACTTTAGCAAAGAACAGTATTTTGAACACGATGATTATGATAACGATTCTGATTATGAACTGGACCATGACTATTATGAATACCAAAACATTTATAACTGCAAATTCAATGAAAATGTTGGTCTCAATTTAGAAAAAATAGAATTTAGTATGCTATTAACAAATTGGATGAGGCAAATAGGTTAATATCGAACATATTAAATGATTATGACAATTATTTAGATTACTATGAAGCTTATATTAGATCTTATTATGACGCAGTAATGTTGAAATACGAAAAATGGATAATAAAAGAAAATGCTGTACTGAAATATTTTACATACTTGAAAAATGATGAGGATGTTATTATTACACCAAATAGAAAATCTAAAACTAAGTAGTCTGCCTCAGTCGGTGGGGTATATTGACTTTCAAACGAAGTCGTGTGAAGGAGATTTATACCCATTCGTGAAAGTGCATCGGCGGCTTCGTTGCTGGTACCTGACAAATGTCTCAACGAAAAATCATATTGTCCAAGGAAACTTAGCCAACGGATCAAGCGGCCTTGAGCGACTTTCTTTTGTGTAAAGAGATACGTAAGACTTATATGGTCTGTTCTGATCTCGAAATGGCGTCCAAGTAAAAGTGGTCGGAAGTGTTTCAAGCTCTCAATAATGGCCATGAGCTCTTTTTCCATCACGAAGTACTGGAGTTGGGCGCCGACGAGTTGTTTGCTGAAGTATGCAACAACTCCTAATAGTTTGCCTTTTTCATCGACTTGTTCAAGGGTAGCCCCTAGGGTTTCATTGGAGGCGTCGGTAGTAAGGCGAAAGTTCTTGTTGAAGTCTGGCGTTATTAAAACGGGCGCAGAGCAAAGTTTTTCCTTGAGTCGTGCGAAGTGCGTGTCCTGTACAGTAGACCATTCGCACTTGCCGGACATATAAGAGGTGAGGGGTGCCGCGATTTTTGCAAATCCCTCGACAAATTTTCGATAATAGTTGCATAAGCCCATAAATTGCATGGCTTGCTTTGGGTTCTCGGGCGTCGGCCAGTTGAGAACGCACTCGATTTTCTTCGAGTTTGGGTGGAGTCCGTTTCCATCGATAGTATGCCCTAAGAAGTCTAGTGATGTCTTGAAGAATTCACACTTCTTGGCGTTGACAATAAGGTTTTTGTCTTTGAGAATTTGGAGAACTCGTCTGAGATCTTCAGAATGTTGTTCTTTTGTTGGACTGTGGACTAGAATGTCATCCAAGTAGATGAGAACGTTTGGACATTCCTCGAAGATCTCATTCATAAGACGTTGGAACGTGGCAGGTCCATTCGTCACACCGAACGGCATCACACGCCAATGGTAGTGTCCAAAAGGTGTTGAAAAGCCAGTTTTGTCCTCGTCTTCCTCGTGCATTCTGATCTGATGATACCCTGACATAAGATCAAGACTAGAAAAGATCTTTGAGTCGCCGATTTGATGAAACAAATCTTCAATAATGGGGAGCGGGTATGCATCTTTGACTGTCACGCCGTTGAGTGCGCGATAGTCAATGCAGAGTCGTAACTCACCTGTCTTTTTCTTGACGAAAAGTACTGGAGCGGCAAATGGGGAGTTAGAGCGGGAGATAAATCCTTGTTGTAACAACTCCTTAATCTGTTTCTTGAGCTCGGCCACTTCATGTTGTGCCATACGATATGGAGCTCGTTTGATAGGATTGGTGCCGGGATATAGGTGTATCCGATGAGTCACGAGTGAGTTCTGTGCCGGATGAGTCGGCTTCTCATAGGTCACGATGTCGGAAAATTCATCTTGTATGAACTGGGGAACCGCGGTTGGTTCAGATATGACCTCAGTTATATAGATTAGACCGACGGGATCTGCTTCGCGCATTGATTCGTCTGGGCCTATAAATTTGGTATTTGCGTCAATTCCAAACGTCGTTTGGTTCGCCCCAATATAAATACCAACCTGTCTCACGAGATCGACTCCGAAGAAGAAGTCATAGGATGTCTCGATGACATGAAATTTCGCAATAAAACACGTTTTTGCGTTGATCCTAAGGGGAATGTGGACGACCTTATCGACTGTCGTTCTGCCATTTCCAAATCCTTGGATAGTCTGAGAGGGGATGTCCGAGGTCTTTAGTTTAGCATCAACCACGACACGCGGGTGAATCGTGTTGATGTTGGCGCCTGTATCGATGAGTGCGATATATTCTTTGCCTTGGAGCTGGATCCCATAGGTAATGTACCTTCGTTGGTTGGGTAGGGGATGACCCTTGTTTCCCACCACGGCAGTGGTTGGCTCAGGGCCACTGATGAAAAAGATTTGTCCCTGATTGTCTGGGACATTCGTAGTAATGGCCGAGTCAGTTTGGGCGGCCGGAGAATGTGTTTTCTTTAAAAGCGCTTTCTTTTCTCCTTTGGTCGGGTTGCGGATGCCTGGCCCTACAGCGTTATCGTCCCGAAGCGTGGTGGACGAATGGCTCTCCAGCGCATGTGCAATTGGAAATTTGGAATGATCAGTTCTCTTTCTTAGACCTTTCTGTTGACCAGCGTTGGTCCACTTCGCTGATCTCTTCAGTTTTTCGAACCTACTTATTATAATAATACTCATAACTACGGTAATATAACGGTTTTACTAAGACCTGATATATCCATACTTATAACAGATAAAAACAAAACCGAAATTGATACCTCAACTATTTTATATACTATAGCCAATAACTTAACTATTGATAGTTTGGACACTATTGATAAAAGATATGATCAACCAGACACTCCTGGGGAGCCAGGCAAAACTACTTCCGAAGGTAACCTTGTACAACATGTTAAATTAATTGTGTTATAGAAAACAAAAATAAAAAAGATGCTATGGACGCATTTAAAACTTATTCTGGTTACTCTATACCTATTGAAGCGCTAGTTCAAAGACCCACTAATCAAGAATTTACAATAAAAGTCGAAGTTGGAAAGTAATAAGTCTCTTAAGTAGGGTACATCAGTAAATGATTCGGACATATTTGGTTTAGCTTTATCACGCTAAACTAGTTTCTTGTATTAGTGATTGCTATTCCTAATTCTTCTCCCCTTATATAAGAGGCGACGTCCGTCCCTCTTATATATAGAGAACCCTTTGGTAGATTATGAATTTATAAAATCGACTATAANTGATTGCTATTCCTAATTCTTCTCCCCTTATATAAGAGGCGACGTCCGTCCCTCTTATATATAGAGAACCCTTTGGTAGATTATGAATTTATAAAATCGACTATAATGGACTCTACAATATTGTACCCAAATGTTTTGAAAAATATAGACAACAATAATATTACTAATATACAAAGTATAGTAAACCATGCACATTTCATGATAGGTAAAGAAAGCATAGATAATATATATTCTGTTAAGAGACTTATTAATTTCCAATGAGACTACTGTGCCGGACTATGAAACTGAGTACGAAAATGTTTAACAGTTTTTTGCATGTCGATTTCTAGGGTGTATGCATGATTTTCAAGGTTAGTTTTTTTTTTGAAAATGCGCGCCCGGGTTATGAGCCCGGGTTATGAGCCCAAATCTCGATTTTTCTTATCTACATATTTCTTTGCAATTCCTACTTTTTCAATAAATAATTTGATCATGAGTACCTTCCATTGGACCGTCGTGTAATACACATATCGGCCTTTTTTAGTCTTTTTTTCCGCTGATTTTCCTCGAATTTTCTCCATTTATACACTATTTATGTCGATTTTTCCACCATTTTCCACCATTTATACCCGATTCCCACTTTTTATTCCCATTTCAGTCGATTTGAATCGATTCATACAATCACTATATATGTACTACTACTACCTCAAGTGCTATACCGAATTTCCAGTTCTACTACTGCCAAGGTCTCCAAGTACTACTACTACTCCAAGTACGACTAAGTTCTCCTACTAAGTACTACTACTACTACTACTACTGACTACTCTAGCCCGTAGAGTAATGCTCCAGTCCAGTAGTATGGTACTCCTTAGAAGTTCTTGGGGAATATAGAAGTCGGGGTCAACAAAGTCAGTTTGAACCTTGGCACCTATTTTTACAAAATACAAGCACCAAGAATTGGCAACCATATGTGCATATTGACATTGTTGATGTTGAGCCGGGTCAGATTCCGAGATATCTAGAAGGGAATCCGGGGCCTTGGACTTGGAACTGGTAGAAATGGAGCGTCTTTTGGACGACTTGCTCCAGATTTTCCTCATATCAGATTAGACGAGCAGATGGACAGACAGATGGACAGTGGACAGAAGACGAAGCACGGAAAGACAGTGGACAGAAGACGAAGCACGGAAAGACAAAGACAAAGACAAAGACAAAGACAAAGACAAAGACAGTGGACAGCAAAAGGGAAGAAATGCAGTGGATTCTAGCCAGGGGTCAGGAA
>NKZZ01001305.1:0-13322 GCA_002370815.1 Metschnikowia hamakuensis
ATACCTTTCTTTTTGAGATTGAATTCTGTTAAATATGTTTTGTGGTGTTAAACGGGAATAGATTTCTTAGTTCAAGAGGACTTCCACTAAAGAATACTAAATCACCCACAAGTCAATCTTTGTAAACCCACAATCACTAAAGACACACCGACGGTACACTATGTAGTGTATGAGACACTGTAGCGTAATGAGTGGTGGGTGATGGAAATAATGATAAAGAGAGCGGTAGAAAAAGGAGGGAAAATGAGGGGGGACTCCCGCATTTATATATTGCGTTGGTTGCAATTCGGTGCGGGGGTTTCCCAAGGTGCATATCGGGTGGCGACATGCGCGTGCATTGGCTGCGATTCCAAAAAAATATAAAAGACCGCGATCCCCACGGAATACCTTCCCATACTTTTAAGTATTTGCTTTCTTCCTTCTTCCTTCTTCCTTCCTTTTTTTTTTCCATGAGAATATGCTGATAACATGGCAAACGCAATGTCATATACTCCAACCATGGTACTGACTTTGACAGTATAGGAGTGTGAGGGATGGTTGACATGAGTGGACTGCCGATTGAATAGTCTGGACCCCAAGCTTAATCATGGAATTGTCCGAAGTCCTTAAATTCAAGAGGACTAATACTAGATAATACCCAATTCTTTCAACTCAAAGATAATGGTGTACATCTAGATTTCTTAGGGCTTACATTCAAATATTAAGAACATTCAAATATTAAGAGAAATGACGGCATGATAAACAAATTGCTTCTTCAAGCCAGGTTGCTAAGAGAGGTATCAACCACGAATCAGCCCTCAGTTGAAAACTCCGGAAAGCGCACCACGGCCACTATGGCATTGCCTCTCGGCTAAACAACTTTTACTCACAATTATCTAAACGATAATCGTCTAATAAGGCCGTCAATCACTAGTTGCCGGGTCAGATGCCACCTCAATGGGATTATCGGGATCCGGTCGATGGCTGCGCGTGCGTCCACCAACACTCTTGTCCTCCCAATTCTCCGAATCTCTATGGCTCTTCTTAAGAGCTTGAAGATGTGAATCAATGAATGCCGAACGTTCGGCGGGGCTAAGCACTGTAGTGCGAACAATGGCCTTGGAGCCAGATGTGGTCGTCACCTTTGGGGCAGCAACCACTGGCCTCTTGGATGGCTTAGTCTTGGTAGCGGGAAGCGACCCAAGGAAGTCGTCCGACAATTCAGGCTCGGCCGGTGCGCGAGGCGTAGATGGAGGGAGCGTAATCTTCGGATCATTCAGAGGCTCGGGGTCCTCATTACTAAGCGCGGCAAATGGATTTGCTGAAACCAGAGGCTGGACCAGAGGGACAGCCTGAGCGGCAGCCTGAGCAGGAACCTTTGGGTGAGTCGCCCCCACCTGGGTCCATTCAGGCTGCGGATTGCCGTACGCCATCGGCCGCGGCCGCTTGGCCTTATTTCGTGGACACGCTTGCACCCAGTGCCCCTTCTCGCCACACCGCGAGCACTTGGCGTCCTTACACTGGTGACGTGTATGGTCCGCCTTGTAACACTGCGTGCAAAACGTCATGTGACGGTGCACCTTCAACGTGCAGTGAAAGTCAACAATCTTCTTGACGTCCGGCGCATAGTCGGCCCCCGGCGCCATCATGCCCTGGAACTCAAGGCCTTGCGTAAGCCCAATGCGACTCTGGCTATGCAAAACAAAGTCTGGTGCGTCGCTTCTTCATTTTATTCTTGGTCTTCATAGGAACCTTGTGGGATTGCGTTTAGTCTATTGGAGATACAAAGAAGGTGCAGCTCAATTGACTTTTTCTCGGAAGAAGCTCTCCATCTTCTATGTATATTTGATTCTTCTACACGGCCATGTTCTCCGTTAAGCCCCTTCAACTTGGAGGTTTCCTCGGGCTTAATGTCCTGAACAAGTTAATCCTTTTCTCCTTCATGATTAGGATCGTTATTTCTGATACTTAACCTTGACAAAAGTCCGTATCAACTGCTCCTGACCATTTTGATCTGTCTCGTTGAGAGCCTTGAACCGGTCCAATTTTTGCACCAAGACCTCGGAAGCTTTCAAGTGGAGACATTCGTCGGAAAGTCTATTTGGTTTCTAAGACTAGCACAGCCAATCACAATCTCCAATTGCTTGAATTGCTCCGATTGCTCCAATTGCTCCAATTGCTTAAATTGCTTCAATTGCTTCAATTGCTTCAATTGCTCCGATTGCTCCAATTGCTTAAATTGCTCCGATTGCTTAAATTGCTCCAATTGCTCCAATTGCTCCAATTGCTTCAATTGCTCCGATTGCTTCAATTGCTCCGATTGCTTCAATTGCTCCAATTGCTCCGATTGCTCCGATTGCTTGGGCGTGACAGTCATCTTGCCGAGTTCTTCCTCCCAGAGCTGGTGGAACTGCTCCATGTATTGTTCCTTAAGGTCCCAAGCATTCGAATGACCACTTATTACATTCAATAAGCTCTAAGTAAAGCCAGCCTTGAATCTTTTTCTTTATGTTTATTTAGATAATTTGATCAGTTGTCAAAGATTCCCCGCTGCTTCTTATTATAATTATTATAAGAGATGATTTATACTAATGCCTTACTTTTCGCGGTTCGCACTTTTCGCAGTTTTCGCACCCAAACCAAAAAAACGCTAACTATTGCACTTTCAACACTGACATCTCATGATTTCCCTGATATTAATTAAAAGGGTCCCTGTGTATAAAACTCCAAACCCTAGGGTTCGAACCTTCAATATGGGCACAAAATGGGGTTTCAGACTATCTGGTCTAATTAATTATGAGAATACCACCCCATTATTTATGGTTCGAATCTTATTGTAATCTACTTATTATTGGATGTACTAGAATAACGGGGTTTTCCTCGCTTTTTTTCTGATTTTGATGTAAATGGCTACCGGCCTTCTATCTTCACCTGTCACAGGATTAGCCACTGTAACAAATCGGGCCATGTCCAAAACAATCTCCAGGGACTTCTCACGTGATCTGGCTCACATGTCATGGCTCTCACCCATCATCACCCATCATAATAAAATGCACATAATGTGGAAGAAAATGAGTAGATTTTGCCTTCTAATGAAATGCCTTCTCTTTGTATTCTGTGATCAGTCTCGTTCACCATATCAAGAGGTCGTGCACCATATCAAGAGGTCGTGCACCATATCAAGAGGTCGTGCGCGGCACACATTATCTTGACCTACACCATCCTGTCACCATATCGACATAATGTTGGTTGGAAACAACAGTATAAATTATTATACAGTGCCGTATAAGTCTTGGAGAAAACCTAGCGATTTTATGGAAATTGGCGTCAATCAAGCACTCATAAATGTTGATCCTGCACATAAACAAATCCAAGTAGAATTCGTCGACTCTTACACTGAAACAAAAGGTCCAGACATTCTCAGAGTCAATAACTAATTTAATCCAAAGAGAATGCCATTTTGTTTGTTTTAAACGGTTATGGAGAACACTATATGCAGGACCATAAAACGGCAGGACCATATAAACGGCACTTTCTCCTTCCACAGGTGTCAAACTTGCTCTACTAGTAGTTGGCACATTGTATAGTGGTGTAGATTATAGTTTCCCCAATTTCAATACAATCGGCCTTCCCTAGAGAAATCCGGCACTATATGCAGTACATTTATATTCCCAATCGTTACATCTTTCATCAGCAAATGCCCCACTTCCACAGTATTTTCTATATTCAGTTTTATTCAGAAACGGACTCAATCCATATAAATCACTAAAATGTAGACTCTGGAGATTCTGTTTGTTCCTGCACATAACCCTTACTTGGTCCTGCACATAGTCCTCAAGATCCTAATTTGGCCCTAGTTCCTAATTTGGCCTTGGTTCCTAAATTACGGTTTCCAATTTGCATAGACATTTGAATGGCCTAATCTGAATGGCCTACTCTGAAAGTGAATTACCAGGCCATGGCGTTCCAACGGGTCTGGCCAATCCATAGACTACTATGCAGTACCAGACACTACTTACTGAAAATACTCCATGTTTCTTCTCAGGCGAGATATTCTTCTGGACAAAATCGATTGCTTGGATTTCTCCAATGGTCAGATCATAGAAACTCTACTAATTGGTAGAAATCCTGCACAAACCACCGTTCTAGACAAACCAGCATTTTAGACACCCTAAGATTCAAACCTCAGACTGTTCCCTCGTTGGTGTACTTGATTGTTTCCAAGTATGGAATTGGGTAGATCACGTGGGACTCATGTACACCACCAAATCAGTGAAATCGGGAAACGGCATTCTTAAATCTGAATGGAAAAAAATCTGGATGGCATATCTGGATGGCATATCTGGATGGAAGTAAACGACTTTTGTCTCGCCCTCTTCCCTCAACTCTCTCCGTTCATCTCTAACCAGAGCCACTTGCGCCAGAGCTCGCCGGCCTCGTAGATAATACTATCCATGTACTCGTAGGTGAACCGGTACTCGCTGGTGGGAATGGCGCCCTTCAACTTGTCCTTTTGCTCCTGGTACTTCTTGTACTTGTCGCTGAGCTTGAACAGCTTGGCTGGCAACCGCAGGAGGAACGTGCGGATCTCGTGCTGGTCCAACTCCACCAACGTGTGTTCCTTGGCCTTGAGGAGCGAGAGCGATACGAACACGAGCTCGATGTGTGGGTCGATGATGGCGAACGGAATCATTTTCTTGATCTTGCCATTTCCCTCCGTGGACTGCAAAGACACTTCCATCTCTTCAACCTCGTCTTTACCCTTTTCCTCTTTACCCTTTTCCTTTTCACCCTTTTTTTCGCTGTCGCCTTCCCCATCAAGATTCAACTCTCCGAGCAAGTAGTCCACTGACTCACCCAACTTCTCAGAGCCCTGGTCCACTGACTCACCCATCTTCTCAGAGCCCTGGTCCACTGACTCACCCATCTTCTCAGAGCCCTGGTCCATGAGGCTATCCTCAACGGACCAGAACGCATCGGGCCCCAACTTGTCAAGCATTTCATCGGGAATGTTGAGCTTGCCTGTATAGTAGTTCAGATCCAACTCCACCTTCCGACTCTCGGCCCTCCAGCCCAACATAAGGTCCCACACCCGGCCCCGGTCCACACGTGACCACACCTTGGTGCCACAGTACTTGAGCCACCAGAGAACCCACTCATCATCGTACAGCCCAAACTTATTGAGGATCTGCTCCTCCTGGAAATAGGCATACAATTCCGGGAGCAATTTCTGGAAAATGTAGATGAAAAACGACACTCGTTCCTCAATGAGCCCGCCCTTCACTGGCAACGTGGATTTATCGAAAACCATGGACTTCTGGCTATGCCGTTTGTTGGCCACTTCGGGAGAATGCAACAACACCAACGCCAACCGTTCAAAGGCCTCATGGAACTTCAAGTTGCAAATGTGCTCATCGTCAAGAAGCTCGTTTAAAAACGCCCGTAAATCGGGAACCGACTCAATGTACTCCTCGTAATCCTGGAACACCAGGCCAATGCAGCTATGTTCCTTGGACGAAACGTCTCGCCCAAGAAGCACCCACGGCTTGTGGGGGATGGGAGGGAACCATTCGGCCAACCCTAACGCCATCCACGTGAGCGCCTGGTCATACTTAATGATGCGGCCCCACTTATTGATAAATTTGAGCACCGAACTCTCCAAAATATCGAAAAATTGCAGTTCCGTCTGCAGAAGCGGTTCTTCCGATGATGAAAACGCTATTCGGTGCATATACTTGCGGAGATCCTTGCGGATCTTATGCTGGAGGTGTTTTTCCGCATCCTCCGAATCGCTATCGGACAGGAGCTTCTCCTTATCAAACTGGTCGGGCTGGATGAACGGATTCACCACAAAAGGGTGATGTTTGAGCAAAACTGCCCATACTTTGAACCGTAAAAACGGAGGAACGCCTTTCTGACGCGCCAAAAGCGCCAAGCCATGGTGGTTTTTCGCCCGGAGGTATGTCTGATACTGGGAAAACACGTCAGAGTCACAGTGGAAGCTTGGCGGCGGCGGAGGCTTGAGAGAGCCCGTTCCGGCGTCGGAAGACGACGACGGACTGGTGTTTTGAGACACGGCGGGGCTAAAAGACATGACGAATTTACCGGAGAAAGTCTAATGCATTGCGGACGAAATCCAGCTGGGTCGATGGGGCGGGGGGTAGAGATTTGTAATTTGTCGTCTGTGCTTATATGCAGGATTAGAACGACCAAAAGGAAATGAAGCAGATCAAATGAAACCAACACAATTCTGGGAGGATTCTCGGATTAAACTGCCTATTTCGATGACTTTGTTCCGGATTGGGTTTCCTGATTCGGAGATTATTTCCAGTAGTCTTCACTAATATAGGCTCGAATCTTCCGTTGGCAGGGCAAATCCGAGGATGTTTTGGCGATGTCTGGCGGAATAAACCGGGGTTGGCGGAATAAACCGGAACGGAACAAAAGATCCGAGGGTCACTAATCGGGAAGGTGGTCCTGCACAGAGCAATCGGTGGTGGTGGTCTGCGGTCAAGTCAGGCACAATTTTTGGGGTGTGACGGGGTCACTAGTTTATCCTAAGATAAAGAGGAGTCTCTTGGCGAGTAGTGGAGGAGAAATTCTCACTTCGCATTAAAAGTCCGGAGGTATATGCAGGAACCCGTACATCCCACCTATTATTACTTTCCAGCCACACTTTGACACCAAACCAGATTTTCCCAAAAAAAAAAACATGTCAGAGCTCATTGGGGCCATTGATCCACTCCTTTGGTTCTGAATTCTTGGGGGGGTTTTTTTTAGTGCTAAGAGTTGAACCTGCATATAAGTAATTCATTGTTGCCTGCATACAAGTTAGTTCTGAGAAACTCGCATACAATTGTTACAATTGTTTTTGGACTGCATAAAGTTGTTTGTTGATTCTGCATATAACCTCCCCCGAGACGGTGGAGGTCACACGAGATGTCTGAAACACCAGCGTACAAAGAAATCGGGGTACATGCAGGTCTCGGCTGTTTCGGGTATTTAACATTCAATACCCCCCAACGCCCACCCCCAAGTCAATCCCAAAGTAAAAGTTACCGAAATAGGAAATAAACAAAATCATGTCTTTGTTCGGTTTTCATAATCCGGTCCTTCTCCGATCCCCCCTCCCCCCTTTTTTTCTCCGCTGATCTTCTTCTTGTCTTGCAATTCCGGTATGCCGCACGGCTAAACTGTGCACTCCCAAACACTTGCTGCACCCTATATATAATCCGGGTTGCTGGAATTCATGCCAATTCCTCACAGACTTTTTTCATTCATCCATTTAAATCCTTCAGGAAATTTCAATTCTTTCGGCGAGTTTCATCTCTTTAACCCGGCCCCGTCAATTCTTCCGGCAAGTTTGGAGATTCACCCAGTTTCTGGTTTTTTATTCCAGTATTCGCATCAGACCAGTTTGTACTAGTTTCAGTTCTAGTTAAACCTCTTGAGTTGATCATCTGGTCTCCTTGATCTTCGCTTCAGTCACGTTTTTCCAGCTTCAGTCCATTTTTCCAGCTTCAGTCCATTTTTCCAGCTTTAGTTCTTCAAACCCAATCCCAATTTCCTGCTTGTCATGTTCAGGCAGCGGTCCTTGGGTAGCATTATTCGAAATGGTATGTAACTCTCAAACTTTTCCTGTTTCATCACTAACCACAGCCTTGTATAATAAACTGAGCGGCTTGCTGAGTCACCAGCTCGGAGACCTTGTTGCCATGAGTTATGATTCCAAAGGCCTCTTGGAGCTTGAGGCGCAGCTTTACGCCCAACTTTCCAAATTCACGGTGCTCAAAACTCGGGGCCGAGGCCTGCTCCATCGGAACCTCACCTCACCGAGTTGCCAGAATTCCCAGGTTTCAAATTCCCAGGTTTCGAATTCCCAGGTTTCAAATTCCCTGCTAAGCCACAACCACAAGCTCAATTCCAATGGATATGCTGCTTTGCCGCCTCAATCCACAAGAACCCCATTAAAACTCTCCAAATCCAAATCCATGGAGTTTCTATGCGGAAACGTTAAACCCTCCATCATAGACACTCTCTCCAGCCACTTCCGCACTGACGTCAACATCACGGTGCTCAAGTGTCTCACCATCATCATTTATTTGTGCCAGACGGGCTCGTCCGATTTCTTTGCATGGCTTGTTTCGCTGTACCGCGTCTTGATCCTACCCATTCGGAACTTTGTCTCTGACGAGCCCCTCTCACGCGCCATTCAACAAAAGGCCCTGTTGGTTATAGAGTATTGCGAGGATCTGAAGGTGCTTGCGCAGGCGCGCACTTTTGGGAAAAGCCTCAAGCGGCAATTGCAGCCTGGAATAGTCAGCCTAGCTTAGTCAGCCTGGCTTAGTCATCTCCCATGGCCTGTATAATGAGGGGGGGGATAGAATTAGCTGCCATCATTGCCTGTCTCATGGGTGAGAGACTAGTACCTGAATAAACCACTGGAGCTAGGTATTCCTAATGGAGTGAGTTATTCCCATTGAAGTCAGTTATTCCCAATGGAGTCAGTTATTCCCAATGGAGTCAGTTATTCCCAATGGAGTCAGTTATTCCCAATGGAGTCAGTTATTCCCAATGGAGTCAGTTATTCCCAATGGAGTCAGTTATTCCCAATGGAGTCAGTTATTCCCAATGGAGTCAGTTATTCCCAATGGAGTCAGTTATTCCCAATGGAGTCAGTTATTCCCAATGGAGTCAGTTATTCCCAATGGAGTCAGTTATTCCCAATGGAGTCAGTTATTCCCAATGGAGTCAGTTATTCCCAATGGAGTCAGTTATTCCCAATGGAGTCAGTTATTCCCAATGGAGTCAGTTATTCCCAATGGAGTCAGTTATTCCCAATGGAGTCAGTTATTCCCAATGGAGTCAGTTATTCCCAATGGAGTCAGTTATTCCCAATGGAGTCAGTTATTCCCAATGGAGTCAGTTATTCCCAATGGAGTCAGTTATTCCCAATGGAGTCAGTTATTCCCAATGGAGTCAGTTATTCCCAATGGAGTCAGTTATTCCCAATGGAGTCAGTTATTCCCAATGGAGTCAGTTATTCCCAATGGAGTCAGTTATTCCCATTGGAGTCAGTTATTCCCAATGGAGTCAGTTATTCCCATTGAAGTCAGCTGACCAGCAGTCCCAATGGCAAATGGTGGTTGGTTGTCAATTGGACGGCCGTCAATCGCGGGCACATTCGCGGTTTAAATAGATTTTTTAATAAATAATATTCAATTCTGGCTCAAACCATAATTTAGACTCCAATTGTCCTTCCAGTCATGACACTATCTATTACAATAGATCTGTGCAAGACATTGTTTCATTGTTTGAATTCAATGCTTTGGATGCTTGATTATTCGTTAGATTGCAGGATGTTTCTAATGCAATGGGCGAGTAGATGTAGTTAAGACGGGCAACCTCACGCCTTTCAAATCTTTCCCGGTGTTGATCAGCCGCGAGTAATTGCGAGCACCTAAAAAAAGAAATCTTGAAATAACGCGGCTGTTTCATCGTGGTCCCACAAATACACCTTTTCAACCCCGCACGGATATGTGACCAGCTGCATCTCTGAAACAATGCACGAGTTGCATGTGGGAGAGCGATTGAGTAATTTGCGCTCGTGTCTGGCTGTATTTTCGGAAAACTAAGGGCCCACTTCCGGGCAGGCATGGCCGTGATAAGTACAATCTTGAATTTCTTTTTCCCAGCTTTGTGGACAATGCGGCGCGCAAGTCCCAAATAGGAAACCAAATAATTGCTTTTTTGCCTCCGCGTGACTAATGTAGGGCGCACGTGAGCACCACCACCCCCTATTGCCTCGCCTATATAAAAGCAATTGCGCCACCACAATCATAAACATTAAAAAACATACCTTGCAAACATGCAAATTTTCGTGAAAACTTTGACAGGAAAGACTATTACCCTTGAGGTCGAGTCCTCGGACACCATTGACAATGTCAAATCTAAGATCCAAGACAAGGAAGGAATCCCCCCTGACCAGCAAAGATTGATTTTTGCCGGTAAACAATTGGAGGACGGTAGAACTTTATCCGACTACAACATCCAAAAGGAGTCGACTCTTCACTTGGTTCTTAGATTGAGAGGTGGTATGCAAATCTTTGTTAAGACGTTGACCGGAAAGACTATTACCCTTGAGGTCGAGTCCTCTGACACTATCGATAATGTCAAGTCCAAGATCCAGGACAAGGAGGGTATTCCACCTGACCAACAAAGATTGATTTTCGCCGGTAAGCAATTGGAGGATGGTAGAACGTTGTCTGACTACAACATCCAGAAGGAGTCCACTCTTCACTTGGTTCTCAGATTGAGAGGTGGTATGCAGATCTTTGTCAAGACATTGACTGGTAAGACCATCACTCTCGAGGTCGAGTCCTCTGACACTATCGATAATGTCAAGTCCAAGATCCAGGACAAGGAGGGTATTCCACCTGACCAACAAAGATTGATTTTCGCCGGTAAGCAATTGGAGGATGGTAGAACGTTGTCTGACTACAACATCCAGAAGGAGTCGACTCTTCACTTGGTGCTTAGATTGAGAGGTGGTATGCAGATTTTCGTCAAGACATTGACGGGTAAGACAATTACCCTTGAAGTCGAGTCTTCAGACACTATCGATAACGTCAAGTCCAAGATTCAAGACAAGGAGGGTATCCCACCCGACCAACAAAGATTGATCTTTGCTGGTAAACAATTGGAGGACGGGAGAACTTTGTCTGATTACAACATCCAAAAGGAGTCCACTCTTCACTTGGTTCTCAGATTGAGAGGTGGTATGCAAATTTTCGTCAAGACATTGACCGGAAAGACCATTACACTTGAAGTGGAGTCTTCAGACACCATTGATAACGTCAAGTCCAAGATTCAAGACAAGGAAGGAATCCCACCTGATCAACAGAGATTGATTTTCGCCGGTAAGCAATTGGAGGATGGTAGAACGTTGTCTGACTACAACATCCAGAAGGAGTCGACTCTTCACTTGGTGCTTAGATTGAGAGGTGGTATGCAGATTTTCGTCAAGACATTGACCGGAAAGACCATCACTCTCGAAGTGGAGTCTTCAGACACCATTGACAATGTCAAGTCCAAAATCCAAGACAAGGAAGGAATTCCACCCGACCAGCAGAGATTGATCTTTGCAGGAAAGCAATTGGAGGATGGTAGAACGTTGTCTGATTACAACATCCAAAAGGAGTCGACACTTCACTTGGTTCTCAGATTGAGAGGTGGCTTGTAAGCAGGGACAATGGTCGTTGGAAGCTCACCAAAAGTTGCAACTTGCTTTTAATCTAGCTAATTCTAATGATAGACGCTACCTTAACCACTATTAAATTCTCGTGTAGATGACACTTTGCATAGGCTAAATCTATAGAGTACAGATTTAAATAGAGGAGTGACTCAGACCAGAGAGTAGAGATCGTAGAAGGCATGACTCTATGATCCTCCATGCGCTTATGTGCAGGATACACACTATGTGCAGGTCCGCTTGGGGTCGGTTTCCCGGGCCACAGCAATGTCAGCCAAACCAAATTTAGTGTATAGTACCTCACACAATGGAATATACGTTATATGAAGTTTCAGCCAATTTCGTCCAGTTTTTGGCTAGAAAACAGACGATCTCTCGTGCACTTCTGCGTGCTCCTGCATCTAGTCCCCAATGTCTAGTTCATAGATCCAAAGCTACATCCATATATAATTATCTAAATCTATATCATCTCTTATATCTAGCCAGAGTAGAAACTAGAGGCTAGAGATTACAGACAACGAGAAACTAGAAAGGAGAGAACTGGAGAACTAGAGAGCTAGGGAACTACATAACCAGAGAACTAAACAGTCAAAAGCGGGAAAGTAGAGACTAGAAACTGGAAACTGGAAACTAGAAACTAGAGCACTAAAGAATTTGACAGCTAGAGAAGCAGACAACTAGATATTAAAAAGGAGTTACTAGAGATAGAGAGATTGAAAAGATGAGCAGCCAGAGACAAGATTTACTATGAAGACTAGAGAGATGAGGCTAGAGATGAGGCTAGAGATGAGGCTAGAGATGAGGCTAGAGATGAGGCTAGAGATGAGGCTAGAGATGGAGACTAGAGATAGAGACTAGAGACTAGAGACTAGAGACTAGAGACTAGACTAGAGACTAGAGACTGGAGACTAGAGACTAGAGACTAGAGAGATTCAAGAGATGAGTAAGCAGAGATTCAAGGTATTCCATGAAGCGTAGAAAATAGAAAATAGAAAATAGAAAATAGAGTTGAGACTAGAGAGTAGAGATAGAGAGTTGAGACTAGAGATAGAGATAGAGATAGAGATAGAGATAGAGATAGAGATAGAGATAAAGACTACTTTTTTTATTCTATTAATGTACGTCGACGTTTAGTTCAATGTTCACCTCTTATAGGAATTGAACGTATGTCTCAGTTGTGTAAGAACTATGATTTTATCACTAATGTAATAACTGATATATATGGAAACATAACCTGCATATAATGAGAAAGCGATCATTAAAGCAAATAAACCACAAGCTTCAGCTAATGCAAATCCTAAAATAGCTTAAGGAAATGATGTTGAACGTAATGAAGGATTACGAGAAGTACCATTAACTAAAGCTACGAAAAAAAAGCTATAGCTGATCCTATTGCATATTATGGTAGAAACATAAGTTAAATCCCAAAAAAAAGTAATAAAAAGATATGGTAAAAATCTAAATATATTTAAGATAAATCAGCAAGGGAAAAGAGAATTAGATACAAAATTGAATATAGATATGGTTTAGAATATTAAATATCATAAGAATAAACCTTTAAATTAGGTCTATCAACCCTTTCGACATCACCACAAAGGTCAATAGTCTTCCCCAAAGTTCAATAGTCTTCTCCAAAGTTCGATAAATCTTATATTCCTTTAATACATACCTTTTTTTATGAGATGGAATTCTGTTAAATATATTTTGNCTTCCCCAAAGTTCAATAGTCTTCTCCAAAGTTCGATAAATCTTATATTCCTTTAATACATACCTTTTTTTATGAGATGGAATTCTGTTAAATATATTTTGTGGTGTTAAACCGGCAATAGATTTCTTAGTTCAAGAGAACCACTAAAGAATAAATCACATACCCAAGTGAATCCTTGAAGACCAATCACCGACGGTACACTATGTAGTGTATGGGGCACTATGTAGTGTATGAGGCACTATGTAGAAATATGAGACACTGTAGTGAAATGAGTGCTGCGTGTTGTAAATAATGATAAAGAGAGTGGTAGAAAAAAGAGGGGAATAGGAGGGAAAAGAAGGGGGACTCCCGCATTTATATATTGCGTTGGTTGCAATTCGGTGC
>NKZZ01001307.1:0-25742 GCA_002370815.1 Metschnikowia hamakuensis
CAGTCCGATTTCTGGCTTGCCGTTGAACCCCAACCTTAGAAATCTTTGACAAACTCACGTAGTCTTGTAGACTTGTTGTGTGGTGGCGAATTCATGTGGGCGAGGGTGCGGGGGGTGCATATACTGCAGCTGCCTAGGGAATAAATTAGGTGGGCAAGAGACACCCCGCAAGGTCGTGTGCGGGCTCAAATGAATATGTCCCGGGGAAACTCCAGCATAATAAGGCCTTGACTCAGACGCGTGTTCTTGAGGAAACTCCAACATGGTACAGACTCAAATGAATGTGTCTGGGGAAACTATAACATGGCAGTGTCCATGCTCAAAAAAAAGTGAGGTGGGAACTTTACCACGGTAGTGTTAGACTCAAAAGCAGTTTCTGGATTAACCAGAGGCCTTTCATGGTCTTTCGGGAGCCCTTGTTGAAGCCCTGGCTGGAGGTTTTTTCTGAGACTCTTCCTGGGATTTCTCCTGAGACTTTTCTACCCTCCTCCCAGACGGTAATTTTCCATAAGTGATCTGAAACAAAAAAAAAACATGTATCACCATTTCAGGAGCGTTTCATGATTTTTAACCCCCTGATCATGAAAATGTGTCCATGGAAAAATCATTAATGTAGTAATTTAGTAATTTAGGAAAATAAATGTTAATGAGATATGAGTGCGCGTGCTCCTTTATATGTCCACTACTCCCGAATTGCAGCCATGCACAAAACCCCACTTTAAAACCCCCCCTCACTTTTACGGGCCCCCCTTTTACCAACACCACTTTTGAACTCCTAGGTATAAATAGAGCTCCGCGCTCCTCACTTTGATCCCAATTTTTTTTTTGAGATTCACCCTTGACAAACTGTCTCTACGAATGTCTACGAATGTCTACGAATGTCTACGGAAATGAAGGGTACAAAATGGATTCAGCAAAAAGAGTTTTGTTAAAATCCAGTCTATCTAGATTAGTTTGAAAGATGTCAATGGTGAATTGTAACCAGCTTTCTACCACTATTTTTGCAAGTTGTTTTTGGCTGGCATTATATACAGGACACACCAAAAACAGTATCCACACTTTCAGATTTATATTTCAACTCAACCTGTCAGAGTAGTTCAATTTTAGGTTCTTAAATTAAACAGAGCTGTGGATCTATATATATAAGTCCTGCATTAAGAACAGTCGTGCCAAGTTCAACTACTTAAAGATTCAACTTCGACCATTTCACTTCTTTTGATCTGTTTTTTTTTTTGCATCGAAGAGAATTCAGGCAAGGAAATCGACACATGATTCTTAATTCCTTCTCCGGATCCAATTGCTCCTGCACCTAGTGCTTTGAAGTCCAGATCACGTGATCTATAGCGAACCATTTACTGGTTTGATAGAGCATTTAGGAATGAAGTAGAATAAAAACCAAGCAATTCCAAGCACTTCTAAGGATTTTCATCAATTTCAAGCAAATCCAAACAGTTCAATATTTTTTTCAAGCAGTTAATCAGAGAAATCACGGATGGTTGGCTCGATGGCTTCAAAGTCACCAAAATAAGCCAGGAACAAAGCCACCAAGCGAGCCACATCATGAGAACCACCCGTTTCCCGGATCGAGTGCATGGACAACTGCGGATTACCCAAGTCCAAGGTCCGCAAGCCGAGTTTGGCCGAAAGCATGGGGCCAATGGTGGAGCCACATGGAGAGTCGTTTCTCACCACAAACAACTGCAACGGCACACGTGCACGTTCAGCCACGGCCTTGATCATAACAATGCCCTTGGAGTTGGTGGCATAGCGTTGGTTGGCGTTGACCTTGATCACTGGCCCCAGGTTCACGTGAGGCCGGTTGTTCTTCTCGTAGAACCGTTCGTAGTTGGGGTGGATTCCATGAGCCTGGTCCGAGGAGAGCAAGAACGACTGGCTGCAGAGACTCAAAAACGACTGTTCAAGCAAGGACGAGTTGGAGGGGCCGAAAACAGCATTGATGCGTTTCAACACGTCCGGCAAAAACGATGAGTCGGCTCCTTGGGCAGAAACAGAGCCGATTTCCTCATGGTCAAAAAGCGAAATCAAGCTACAAGTGTCTTGGGCCTGGAGGATGGCCTCCGACGCAGCATAGCACGACGTCAAGTTATCTTGGCGAGGAGCAAAGATGAACTCATCGTGAATACCTCCAAGAGTGGCATCCTGGTAGTCACACAAGAGCAACTCAAAGTCCTCGATTTGGGCCACGTCAACGTCCAATTCCTGAGCGATGAGCAGAAGCAACGAGTCGTTATGCCGAGCCACCACATGTTGAATGGCTGAAAACTCCGACTCCGTCAACCGAAGACTAGGGTCATTGCACCCTACATCTTCCTTTCCTTCTTTATTTCCGACTTCCTTGTCTTCCTTCTTCTCAAACTTTTCCTGGCCTGCGATCGGCACCATTTCGGTCTCACGGTTAAACTCGAACTTCTGGTTAGCCTCCCGGTTGAGGTGGATGGCCAAAGTGGGAATCCGCATCAATGGTTTCCGGATATGAACCAAGCGAGGCACGTAGTTTCCGTTTTCCTTCACGTACACCCTTCCAGCGATGCTCAAGTCACGGTCAAACCACGTATGGGCAATCAAGCCTCCATACTGTTCCACGCCCACCTGAATGAAGCCTTCGGCCGTTTTCTTCGAAATCGGCTTGAGTTTCAAGCACGGCGAGTCTGTGTGGGCTCCAACCATAGCTATTCCAAAGTCCCCATGCAGACCCTTTTGGTCACCCACATTCCCTTCTGCACCTTTTCCCGTGGTGAATGCAATGAGCGAGGAGCCGTTCCGAGTGACAAGGTACTTTCCCAGCGCACGGAGGTCCCAGTTCTGGCGTTCACTCAATACCTCAAAGCCATTGGCCACGAGCTTGGCCTTGACGTTGGCCACCGCATGGTACGGCGTAGGAGAATTGGTGATGTACTCCACAAGACCTTTGGCATGTGCAACGGTATCAGCGTCCATCTTAAAAGAAGAAACAGATCAATCAGACAATTCAATTATAATCCCAGGTAGCGATTGTATCAATCAGTAGCAGGATCAATTCAGGACCAATACAATTCAGTAAGAATATGAATAACTGTAGAGTTCCAGATCAGATCAGTTCAGTTCAGGACCAATTCAAGAAATCAAGATCAATTGAATTCAGTACTAGTCTCTGTCTATTCAATATCAGAATATCAATAGAGCAGTCCGGATCAATATCAAGCCAATTATCAATCAATCAGGAAACGATAATAAATCAGTCAATAAATAAATCCAGAAATCAGGAATGAATTTTTGATTGGGATGGAATTGGGATGTAGAGTTCAATGGCGGAAGTGGAGATGAGTGAGTGTGAGTGTGAAAGTGAGAGTGGAGGGGGAGTCAAAAGTGGAGCAGAAAGATCCAACCGTGCGTGCGTGAAGTCAGAAAAATCGAAACTCAAAAAGTGAGAAAGTTAGAAAAACCGAAACTCAGAAACTCAAAAAGTGAGAAAGTCAGAAAATCAAAACCTCAAAACTCAAAAAGTGAGAAAATCAGAACGTGAGAAACTCAGACTGAGAAAAACAAACTCAGAAAAACAGAATGCGAAACTGAGAAAGTGAGAAACTCAGAAAGAGAAACTGAGAAAGTGAGAAACTCAGAATGAGAAACTGAGAAAACGGTCCTGACAAAAATGCTTTGTCGAATCAGAGGTGCCTTAGGACGAGACCTCTCCAACGTAATCTCTAAATCTCAGATTAGATCTCGGTAATCTCTAAATCTCAGATTAGATCTCGGAGTAGTTTTCAGGAAGTTCTCAGAGTAGTTCTACGGTAGTTCTCAGAGTAGATGGTCGTCTCAGTTGTTTAGAGACAGAAACCAAGGGTATTGTGTGAGTATCACTTCATGACTCAATGATCATTTATATAACCAATTGGCAAAGCCACGCCAGAACGTATTGTAACAGGGAGAAGAGAGAGGGAGAAGAGAGAGGGAGAAGAGAGAGGGAGAAGAAAGAGCGAAGTCAGAGTAAGAAGAAGACTGAAAGAGAAAGAGAAAGAGAAAGAGAGGAGAAATAGAAAGAGAAAGAGAAGAGGGAGAAGTTCATTTAATAAAACCCCCCAAAACTAAAGCTATAGCTCTTGGTGATCCACCTAAAACTCCTCATTAGCCTAATGTAGATATTCCTGCTCCTATACATTTAGCCGGTAAAACATGGTTTCACATTTACTACATGATCAATAGTTACATTTGTTATATGCAAATATTTGGGTCCATGTTTTCTTCATTACTAGATCTGATGGAGTTTATGGTTCAACTTTTTTGGGTTAACAAGGTTATTTTTTTTCAGGTGAAGAGAACAGCTAGAAGTAGTGAAAAGAGAAAAGTGAAAGAGACGACGGGAAGTGAACATATAAAAAAGTAGACTGAAGAAAACTGAAGAAAACTGAAGGAGACGATAGAAGAGATAAACTAAAAGAGACGACTCAAAAAGACTGAAAGAGACCGAAAAGAGTCAAAAAGGAGTTAGAAAAGAGAGAAACAGACTCAAAGTGAAAGAGAAGATTGAAAGTGAAGACTCAAGGTTAGGAGTCAAAAAGAGAAGAAAGAGAAGAAAGAGACTGGAAGAGAAGAAAGAAGAGAGAAGATTCAAAAGAGTAGATTTAAAAGAGTAGATCGAAAGTGAAGACTGAGGACAGCTTAAGAAGACTGAAAGAGACTGAAAGTGTGAAAGAGAATACTAAAATGTAAATTCATTCACATGAACAGATGTTTTCACTGTGGAATTTTTAAAGTAAATAAATCTTCTTTGCAGAACTGCTTAAGAAAATAAAGAACAGAAAGAAAAGAAGAAGACTGAAAAGACTGAAAAGACTGAATAGAGAAGATAGAAAAGAGAGAAATCGAAGTGAAAGAAAGTGAAAGAGAAAGCTCAAAAAGACTGAACCAGTGTAAAAATGACTGAAAAGACTTTAAAAAAAGGCTGAAAAGAGAAGACTTAAGATAAGAAAGTGGTGAAGAAGACTGACTAAAAGAGAAGAATGAAGAAGAGTCTGAAAAGAGAAGAAAGAACAGGACTTTTTACTCCATTCTCTAAACTTTTTTCTCTTCACTCCATTCTCTACACTCTTTTCTCTTCACTCCATTCTCTACACTCTTTTCTCTTCACTCCATTCTCTTCACTCTTTTCTCTGTATTGATCTATTTTCTGTATTACTCTATACTTTAAATCATAGTCTACCCTTTATACTCTACTGTACTATATTCTCTTTCTGTTAAAGTATACGATACTATTACTCTTTACTCTATACTCTTTTCTCCTCTACTCCATACTCATACTCATACTCTATACTGTATCCTCCATACTCTGTATTACTCTTATCTCTACTCATACTCATACTCATACTCATACTCTGTATTACTCTAGCCTCTACTCTTCTCTACTCTACTCTACTCTATACCCTCTACTATATACTCCAAAGTCTGTCTCACTCGGTATATGGTAAGTGGACGGAGAAGAAAAAGATACTGTATAATCAAATGGATATAGCTAATATTTTATCCCTTTTTCTTTACCAATTATAAAGGTTTTTAAGCGAACGATATATAATAATTTCAATTTCCACATATTTTCAAAAGTCTTTAGCTCTTGATTCCATTTCTCTACTGTTTGATTTTGCTAATGTATCTGAACCTTTTGTTGCTTCACCGTATATTTTAAAGTGACTTTTATCTACCGTAGCCGACCCCATTATTCCTTGCCTCCCTTCTATCTTTAAACAAGCTAGATACTGAAAATCCATCCTTAAAAGATAATGTGCTTTTACTATCATGTTTCTAGTTTCTACTCTCTACTCCATACTCAAAATCTACCCTAGATATTCTTCTCTACTCTAATCTACTCTCAGTATTACTCCATACTCTACTCAGGATTACTCCATACTCTACACAGGATTACTCCATACTCTACTCAGGATTACTCCATACACTACTCAGGATTACTCCATACTCTACTCAGGATTACTCCATACTCTACTCAGGATTACTCCATACTCTACTCAGGATTACTCCATACTCATACTCATGGTCATACTCTCTTTTCTACTACTCCAATACTCGTCTACTCTATACTCCAAACTACACTCTAATGAATATTCCATCCTCTACTCTTGCCATCCACATTTTCCACTGGAATTGGATTTAACTAGAAACACTCGAGATTCACATTAGAGTTCTTTTAAACGGAGTTCCATACTTTTAATGAGTCACCAGTGTTAATACCCTTTAAAGAAATGTCCCTGCATATAATCATTCATTATAATATTAGGTGATGTATTAAAACGTATGATGAAATTAGTGTCCTAAGTGTAATGCCGACAAAGGCCCAATTCCTTCCCGGTCTAATTGGACAACAGTCCGGTATAAAAGGCCATGGGATGCGAATGGTGCTTGGTGGAGTGATTTCGGACCGCACCAGAGCCATGTGGAGTGTGCACATCACCAATTTCACTCACCAATTACTCACGATCTACCACACCCAACACCACCAAATATTCCTTGATGGTGTTTCTTCCTTGATGGTCTTTTTACAAGAGGTAACTGGCCGAGTAATGTATATTCATAAATTTTGGATTAATCAATTTTACTTCATAGACCGAATCCATAAATTAAAACTCAAGTGTTAAAAAATATACTTTTTTGTCGTGGGTAGTGATTGGTGTTTTGGTGAGGTCATGAAGGTGTAGTAGTGCGTAATTAGTGGTAGTTTTTGGTAGTTTTTGGTGCGAAATTAGTGGTAGTTTTTGGTGCGTATTTGGTGCGTATTTGGTGCGATAACTACTCAGTCTCGGCTCAACACAATTGTAGTCATGTAGTCGTTATATTTATTACAGTCATTTAGTCATTTAGTCATTGAGCCATTTACTCATTTAGTTATTTAGTACAGTGCTAACGATCTTGGACGATCCTGCAATGCTATCTGACGATTCTGAGTCGCTTCAAAACGGAAATTAAACGTGGTATGAATAACTTGTTTCTCTGATTAGAACTTCTGGTTCCGAAAACCTTGTCTTTCTATTTCATAAGCATAAGCAGGTTTCTACTAAAGTACTTTTAATAGTACTACTCAACTATAACTCTCAATACTACAACTCTCAATAGAACAACTCTCAATACTACTACCAACTATAACTCTCAATACTACAACTCTCAATAGAACAACTCTCAATACTACTACCAACTTTAACTCTCAATAGTACTATTAGTGCCTTTATGTTTCCTTGAGGTTCTAGCTCTTTTCGAAATATCGTCTAGTGCCCAAGACTATTCTACTAGCCTGGGCCACTGTGTAATACTGTATATAACTACGGGATCACTACTGTATGTAACAAGAGAAGAGACTCAAGTGCTGATACACCTAGATGCCGTAATGTGCCTGACAGCTGCAATCTGTGCACCTTTCGTGGGCCTGGCACGCCCTGTCATCCTGGACTGCCATTGGTCCAATTAAACATGGTGGACTTGAATGCTTCACATTTTGATGGGCTCAAGAGGAAGAGCAAAAAATGAACCGAGGAGAACGACCGATTCCTTTGCTTGAGTGAGGCTACCTCGTGTCCCCTGGTACCCTGGGTCTTTTCCTGATTGTCCCTTCACTGGCTTCAAAAGCTATCGATGCAATCCTTGGGTCATAGGAAGGTCTGGATCCCAGATAGAGTCATATTACTCCATTAATATCGACATGACTGCCTTTTCTGCATTCCAATCCAAGAAACCAAAGAGTCCAAGAGATATAGTCACTTCAACGTTTTGACACTCTGACACTGCTGATATCTATTCTCTGAACTGGTGATATCTATATTCTGAACTCCTGATAGCTATTCTCTGATATCCTATTCTCCGTAATTTTGCATGTGCCACAAAACATCTCTTCAGTCCAATCGGGTCTGTCTCATATCATTAAATCACAATTCCTGTCTTCCTCACAATTGCAATCTTCGTCTCGGGCTATTGTAGTTTTCCAAATTGATTCGCGAGAGCTGGTGTGAATCAACCACTCCATGCCAAGCAAAGCTGACCAGGCTGATTATCGACTCTATAAGTTCCTGCCCGAAACCGCCCAATCAGCTTTTTGTCTGCCAATACCTGAAAAACATCCAAATGCCGTCTTTGCTGTAATCCATTGATCACTCAATTGCCTCTCATTCTCCTGCAATGTATTTATTGCTGAGTCTCTCAAGCATCAAGAATATCATCGAGAAAATCTTCCTCTTTTTTTACTTCCTTTTTTGCTGGGGGTGCCATCCCCTGTTCAGACTCCAATACAGAGATCAAAGACTCGAGTTCCTGCCTTCTTATCCTCTGCTCCTCTGAAACCTTCTGGAGATGTCGTATGTACACCACAGACTCACGGAGAATAATGGCTTTATTGGGCTTGGCCTCCTTGATCTTGATATTGGCCAAGATTTCCGAAAGCTCCATAGTTTTCTCCACATCCAGCAGAGAAAAGGCCTGGACTGCACAAAGCTGGGGCGTGAGCAACGATGGAGGTACCAAAAGGCCCAAGGCCTTGATTTTCTCCTTGATCAAGTCTCGCCGACGACGTTCCACGGCATTATGGAACTCCCGACGCCGCTTGATCTTCTCTTCTTGCGTCAATTGCTTTGTTCCTGCATCTGAGGTTCTCCGGCCCTGCAAATGGCCTTGTTCGGGAGCCACTTGGGGAGAAGCCGTCATAGCATGATTAATCCCGATTTGGTTATTGATTGGCTGATTGATTTGATTCAACTGGTTCCCCTGGTTGACCTGCATCTGGTTCATTTGGCTCAACATCATTGGTGGCGGCGAGTTCAAGTATGAGCCCAGGTACGAGCCCAGGTACGGCGACCTCAAGGTATCAAAAGAGCCATCGTATGGATTCGACAGCGGTGACATAAACTTCTTGGGAGACAAGTACGAAGACGTAAGCTCATGGGGAGCCTGCACACTGATACTACCATGACGAGAAATATTGGGAGTGATTGCATTCTGTACAGGCAAGCCATCTTCAGCAATGGAATTGAGCAGCAGGAAATTGCCCCTGTTGTTGGGGGAGAAGTATTGCGACGATAGGAACATGTTTTCGGAGACATTGTCGGACAAATTATCGGGATAACGGGGATTCTCCGGAGCATCGCGGTTGTCCATGGGGTCAGGCATCTTTTCAGACACCTGTTTGGGCCCAAGTTCATTGAGATCGTCCTGTTCAAGCCCATACATGGAGTCCTTGAAGCGAGGGTCGAAAATGTCGCTGAAAATGTCTGCCGATAAAGATTGATCAATGGAATTGGTCTGCTGCAAGGGCGACCCCAAGAAATTGAGCTGGTCCATAATTGGGTCCGACGGGGCTGCTGCATTCGGAGGAGACCCGATTTGACCGGCGTAATTGACCTTTTGCGTTGGAGCAGGAGAAGACATTTGACCCGTATAATTTAACTTAGCATTTTGCGGCGACGCCATTTGCGCCGTATAGTTGACCCCGAGGTTTTGCGGCGACCCAATTTGAGAGGCATAGTTAAGGGAGGAAAACGCCTCGGAGGCCGACAGAACCCCGGAAAAATCCCGGACGTCTGCATTGCCCCGGCGGTCTCCTCCACTAGCGCCGTGGCTGGGCCCGGCACCGTGGCCTTCTCCAAGCCCGTCGGCATGGTTCTTTTTCCTTGCCCCGGAGTAATTGGCCACGGGCTTTTCGTCGTACGGGTCCTGCAAGAAATCCTCCATTGGCACGGAGGAGCAGGCGAATCGGGAAGTAGGGAAGAGGGGTGTAGGGTTCAAGGGAGGCGGGAGGCGGGAATCCAAAGGTGGAGGTGGAGGTGTTGTGTTAAGAGCCTAGATGCAGCGCGGGTTTGGGTAGGTAGGACGGCTGACTGCATATGGCGCGGTGTGTGGGTAGTGCATATAGTCCCACATTTCGGCGGGCTCAAACGTCGGAGAAATCGCGGCCTTCATGCGGGCTCCCAACCCACGGCCAAGATAAACTCTAGCCTTTTGTTCTCAACAGGATACTTGTTTCCCTGTAACCTCCCTCTGTATACAGGCTCCTGGTAATATGCAGGTACGTACAACTCCGTGGTATATGCAAGAAGGAACAACTCCGTACAGTATACAGGACACTCTTCTCTGTCTTCTCCACATGACCTCTACACTACTCTAATAAGGCTCTGTCATTCACGCCGATTGCATTTAAACCTGCCGGACTTGCTTCTCTTTGTAGTACTCGATGTTCTGTATATAAGCCATTACTGAAGTAGCAGGACTACCTTCCCATATTCTACTATGCAGTGCCCAGTGGACCAAATATTCAAACCAAATATTAAAGATAAATCAAACTAGGATTGGGTTTGTTTTGAAATTCATTGAATTCATTGTAAGTTATTGGATTTAAAGAACGTGATGGTGGGGTTGTATATGCAGGATAACCAGTGCAGCAGTGGATTAGGATTTACACTACAATAGAAAGAGGTCATCTAGTATACCGGATGACAGTAAGTGGTTTGTAGAAGATCAATTGTGGTGTTGTATGAATAAACAAACAGTGTCTAGTATCTAGTGTCCACTACTAGTGTCTAGGACTTAGTACTTAGTCCGAACACTGTCTAATGTCTACTAATATTGTCTAGTGTCTACTAATTTTGTCTAGTGTCTACTAATCTTGTCTAGTGTCTACTAGATAGTACTTAGTACAGTCTACTCATAGTGTCTGCAGTCTACTCATATTGTCTAGTGTCTAGTGTCTAGTGTCTAGTGTCTAGTGTCTAGTGTCTAGTGTCTAGTGTCTAGTGTCTAGTATCTTCTACTATTGTCTAGTGTCTCCTACTATTATCTCGTATCTTCTACTATTGTCTAGTCAACTTGTTTGGGGTTCCGGCACCCTTGGACAGAAAAAGCCAAGTCTCTTACTCCCAAAAACAAGCCCGAGAAGCCAAAGGTGCCAGTCTGTCGAGCAATATCCAAAGGCTAAACGTCAAGTGTCACCGACAAGAAAACCAGATCCAAATTTCAGATTTTCAATCGTCCAAATTTCAGATTTTCAAATAATCAAATGGTCAAATATTCAAATAGTCCAATATTCAGTCAAATGGTCTGCTAGTTGGTCCAATAGTCTTGGTCTGAGGCTCTGGTGGCTCAGTCAGTCTCAGTTATAGAGTAGTGTCTTGATCTGGATCTGAGAAGTGATGCAGTGGGAGGAAGCTTGGAGAGACCGCAGATGTGATTTTCCAAGAATTTCCGTATAATTCATCCATTTGTCCAATTCTGACGAGAAAAGAAGCACAAGATCATGAAGATTTGACATCTGGACAAGAACATTTTCATAATGAAGCCACATAAACTCACCTTTTATGCACTTTTGTCTCTATTGCATCTTCACTTTAGCCTTTAAAACAAATGCAGAAACCAGAATCACAATCTAGTCTCAAACAACATCAACAATTCCAAGTGATCATCGCTCATTAAAGTCTGGACAACCATGGACATAGATTTCATGAGAATGAAACTTATGGTCTGGTCATGATAATGAACCGAAAAAGCCCATTCAAAAATACACCAATCCAGTGATCTCTGTTGTAGACCCGAGACGTTCAAAGTGGGCCGTTTAAGACCGGGCCTTTAATAGACGAACGCGAATTTTCCCGGAAATTTGAATTAGTCCAGAAAATTGGCTCAGTCCAGAAAACTGGATCAGTCCACAAAATTGGGTTAGTCCACAATTTGGCTCGGTCCGACAATTAGGCTGGGATTCAGACAGTCATCCAGATTTGAACCTCTATCCCCATAGCAATGCCAAAAGGAATTATTAGTCAGGCTCATTTTTAGCCAAGGCTAATTTTAAGGCTAATTTGAAGGCTAATTGTAAGCCAGAAAACGGGCATAAAGTGAAATCCGCCAAAAAAAACTCAAGAAAACAGTCAATTTCTCAAGCCAAAGCTCCATTTGCCCGGTTTATATGGATCTGTCTATGGATCTGTGATCTTCGAAACTCTTGTCTGAGCAAAAAAACAATTTATCGCTTGACGAGTTTCTTTTTCGCGTGCTTTTTCATCTTTGTTTTTCTCTTTTCTGCCTTGGCCTCCTTGGCTGCGCTTTTCCGGGCCTTCTTTTCGTCCTTATCCTCAAATTTTTTGCCCTTAACCTTCTTGCCGTTTTTGACTACGGCCTCGCTTTCAGACTCTGATCCGGATTCCGAATCCGACTCATCGTCAGAATCCGTCTCTTCTCCAGTTTCTTCAATTTCCCCATTTTCTCCATTTTCTCCATTTTCGGCTTCTCCTTCACCATTTTCAACATCTCCTCTTCCCTTTTCTTTCGCCACCAACTCCGTTAAAGTATCGACGTTACCCTGGGAGAACTTTTCAAAGTCCCTTTCGTCCAAATGGTTCAAGGACCGAACCAAATGTAACGAGCGGAACACTTGGTCGTCCACATCGTCATCGAGCTCACTTTTTAAGGGGAGATTGTCCAAATAACCAGCAAGTTCGGCGTCGGAATCGCCCGAAAGGTTGAGCTGCTGGTCGGACTCGGTTATATACCGGAAAAGCAATCTTTCGGGGTAAACGTTGATTTTCTTCCGGGAAAAAAAGTCGTTGACGTTCTTAATGTCCATCCGAAGGAAATCCAACGCCATGGGATGCTCAGGCTCCACCGATTGCGATACATCGATGATGTAGAGCTTGTTATTATGCACAATGGAGTTATACTCCGATAAGTCCGCATGCACCAACCGACATGTTCGGTACATCCGCCTCATGTAAAACAACATTTGCTGGTAATAATGGCCGATTTCGTCGGCGTTTTGGAACGTATGGTCCTTTAATTTGGGCGACGGCTGCGCTTCCCCTTTGGTCAAGTACTCCATCACCAAAACATGGGACCGCAACTCCACGGGCTCGGGACACGGAATTCCGTTGGTGTAGAGCCGCTTAAGGTTGCGGAATTCTTTTTCCGCCCACACCTTGACCATTTTGCGGGGATTGCTTTGGTTCTTGGTGTTGCGGAACCGGAACTCGCCGTCCACGTACCGCTCCCGGTCTTTAAACACAAGAATCGATGTTTTGTAGATTTTTACCGCATACTCCCGCGTGCTGACTTCGGGATCGTCGTGGGTGCCGTGGTAGACGTTGGCTTCTTTTCCGGTGGAAATACACCCGTTTATGCGGGAAAGAACGCCTTTGTTGATAATTTTTTTGAGAAAATTCATGGTCCGGGGGTCGAGCACTTGCTCCCCCGTAGCCCGGTTGGCTCTATCTTTCGTAGTCTTGGGACCTTTCTTGATTTGGTCGGGGTTGATGGCTTGAGAATACTTCTCTACGATTTGCCCGCGATCAGTGATGGTTTTCTGGGCCATTTCGGTATAGTTGGAATCGGAATCCGACTCTGTATCCGTACTGAAATCGGAAGACTCGTCATCTTTCACGTGGAGCTTGCTGAGCGGCTCTGTAACGTCCATTAATGGTTGAAGTAGCGTGCGATGAGATGATATACTCGACACCCGTACACCACTGATCCCGAACATCCGTACCTCCCGGCTAACATAGAAGAACCAGAATTTTCAGAAGCTCCAGTCAGCATAAATTCACAGTTCCTGTATATTATCATACTCCTGGACCGTTGGGTTTACTATGGACAGACTTTCCAGAGTAATCTACAAAATTATGGCTGATGTCCTGCATATAGCACCACAAAACCATGTCAAGTTTCTTCACAAGTACCCAATCCACGTGAGTCGACTCTAGGGCCAGTTGCACGGCCTGCATTTCTTCTCGCAGAAATATCAAAAATCCCTAAAAAAACAAGTTAAGGCGTCAATTTCTTAGAATGGTCCTGCATCCTGCACATAAATTGCTCGAACTGCACACACTCACTCTACCTGCACATTCCCCACAATCCCTCAATTTCCAGCCTAAAAGCTGGTGTTTGAAAGTATAAATCTAGATAATCTTGATCCCTTTCTAATTCTTACTATATAAATTGTTAAATCAAAAATTCCCCACTTTGTCGGCTCCAAAACTATAGCGCGAGTCACGTGACATCGGTTCGCATCTACTTCCTGCGCTCCTCTCATCTGCTACACCCTCAACAATGGACCAACACTCCGGTCTCAACCGTTTCCTCCCCAACGTATGTCAATTTTGTTTTTTCCTGCTACATCCTTACATCCCGCCTGTACATCCGTACATTCTTTCTTACATCCTTACACCCCACCCTTGCATCCAGTCCCATCCTTGCATCCCATCCCTGAATCCCGCCTTTTATCCTGCCTAACATCTTCCGAGGATGGAATAGCTGCTTCCAAAAGGGTTTCAGAGTCGTTCATAGTCACGATGAAATCGCCATGATTTTGCTGTGACATTCACAAATTGCCACTTTTTTGCCACATTTTCATCCCATTCCTGCATGAACTCATGATCCTTGAACTCTTGATCCTTGAACTCCAGTCCTCTTGGTAGTGACTCATGAATCCATTTTTTATAGTGACTCATTAATCCATCTTTTAATGATGGCTTCACGAATCCAGCTTGTTGAGAATAACTTTCTGAGGCTCAGAAGAATGCTTCCTGAAACATCGACCGAAGGTTCTGCCAGAAATATGGCCCGCATTTTTGAATCAAGACTGGATTAGATATTGCTCTTCTAGATGCTGTTGGCCACCATCACAGGTGTGTACATAGACTCCCACATCTCCGTCGAAGTCCAGCAACTAGTCCTGATCTTTGCATTATGCTTTTTCCAGATTTTTTAATCTGGAAAAGGATCCGAGAACTCCGGCAACTATTTCAAAAGGCCAGTTTGAACGATCTGGTCTCGATGAATTTCATCAACCTTGTCCTGAGTCTCAAGTCCATATTCCAACTCAAGAATTCCAACATTCACTGATTCAGTGATTCAAGCATCAGTGTCAAGCAGTTCAAGTTCAAAACACCAGGAAAGAGTGACGGGTTTAAACCGACTCTAAGTCTCTTGGCCAGTGTTTAAGACGAGATGAAGAAATAACGGGAAGAGAAATATTGAGGAACTTCCACCGAAATATCAAGTTCTTTTCACATCTTCGTCTCCTTTGTTTTCCTCAATTCCACCTCGTTATTCTGCCTTTCTGACCAGTCCAGTCTTTGAGTCCTTGAGTATTTGGGTATTTCAGTCTTTCATTCTTCAGTCATTCATCATTCATCATTCATTCCTTTTGTTCTCCGTTGAAGAGTCTCCAATTTTTCAGATTTCCGCGTTAATTTTCCAGTTCAGTTTATCCTTCTATCGGTTCTGTCCTTTCTATCGGGTGTCCAATCCTGCATTTTGTCTCTTTCTCTTCCTCATTGACTAACCTTAGAAATTTGTCTTTGTGATCCCGCTTTATATTGGCGTGGAGCTCGTGCTCTCCGTGACCATTCTCAATAAGGCCGGGGGCATCTATGGCATCCTCTCGCTTTTAACCGGGCACCACCTCAATTTCTGGCAATGGATCTATAACCTCTTGGCGTTCTCCACGCTTCCATTCTATATTTCCGCCTTGTTTAATTTGCAGGATAACACCACCAACTTGCGCAAGATGTGCTTGGCCTGCTCGGTGTATTTGATGGACACCATCACTGGGTTTGCATACACCTTATACTTCATCTATTTCTGGGTCAGCCACGAGGAGGGCCCTGTGCAGAAACAGATATCTTCAGCTCCGGCTTCGCTTTCAGCACGTGCTGATGATCTTAGCCAATCAGCTTCGGCGTCCCGGGAATTGTTCCTTACTGTTTCAGGTGTGTTGTTCCAAACGTTCACTCGGATCTATTTCTGTTGCATTGTGCTCTCCTTCACCAAGAAACTCCTTCTCCAGAATCTTCGGAACCAGAGAGACCATGGCCACGACCGGGTGGCGGATGCTGCGGAGCACAATACTTTGCGGGGGAAGCTCGTTCGGTTTTCCTATGCCTTGGAGATGCGGGCCAAGGCCTATTTCCAGGAAATCTTTGCATGATTGCAAGGATGTTTTTGGCCAGTCACTTGTACTGATTTATCCTGCTCAGGCCTGGTCCGTGGTGCTGTTTTCCCTCGGGCGTAAAACGGTACACTTAGCATAAAAGAATATACCATAGTAAGAACCACTGGGTGTAGAATGGAGATTCATTGGCAAAGAAGCTTGGGTTGAAGCTTGGGTAGATAAGGCTGTGACCAAGATAAACTGTGCTCCTCCACTTGCGTTGAACACATAGTCTCTGGACAAGTTTATGACCGCTAAGGAACAGGTAACTAACCATGTCAAGGGTTGACCGTCTGATTTTCCGATGTTCTGATTTCCGAGGTCTTTCTGGTTTGTAGCTCAAATCCCATCGCCAGAAATCTGGTGGCCTCTTCCAGGTCCAAGTAGGTGACTCTGCCAATTCACTAATTTGCTGGCCGTTTGGGGTTTTCTGTAGATCAGATGTTTCTGATTCTCGAAGAGGCTCTGAACTTGGAACATCCTCACCCCACTCTTGAAATGCCAACAAAGGAGCAAAGACAGAAAAGGGACCGTCTTGCTTCAACAAAGGCTGGATTTTATAATCCATTTTCTGACCTGCTTTTTTTGTCTTGGAGTAGTGGAAAAAGGACTTCTAAACCTTTGGAGTCATTCTGCACCCGCACTTTCTCCAATTTGTCCCATTTCCCAATACCAAAGGTTGCCTTTTTGATAAACCAAGTCAGTCTTACCAACCAGCATGAAACACGATCCGTACAAACTCACCTTTGGGTATCACTTTGTGTGAGCCTTATGATTGCCTGCATATAAGCGCGGCCCCCATATCAGATCTCAATCTGCCCCACGTCATTTCTTCCCTCAGAATGGGCCAGAGTACTAGCTCAGAGCCCTCCAGAGCACACGAAAAACGTTCTGCTCAAGACCTTAAATGCTTGTTTGAAACGAGAGCATCGCAGCTTTTAACCGCCACCGAATTGGCCGCCATCCACAGCAAGTTACCTGATATAGCCCCTCAGGATCGAATTCTGGCCTCCCAATTGGCCTCTATCCTTGGCCTTTCCGAACTATCTGCTCTCGAAAAAACCTCTCGTCTGCTTGAGCTTTTGTACAGGGTCTTTGTCAGATTAGGAAAACTTCCTTTTTTAGACGCCTCCATTCAACCCCAGACTTCGCCACAAGATTTGACCAGCGAAACAGCGTCTTCTGGGAACTCAACTGAAGATGCAACTGCTGAAGTAACGAAAAAAGCAACTGGCGACACAATCAATGATGTTTTTGCCGCTGGCGCCGAGAAAAGTATGGAGAACGCTTGTGAGGGCGAAAACGCCCCGATTCCGAGTCCAAGCCCCCCAAATGACAATCCCCAATTGACCCTTAGATCCCTTTTGGTGGCTATTTCTGCTCATATGCACCGACTCCCCAAGATATGGCAGCATAGTGATTATGTGGGCCTTTTATTCTGGGCCCTCATGGAAGATAAGGAGGAGGAAATTACGGAAAGAAAACCAGGCAGTTTTAAAAGTGGTGAGGAAAAAACAGAGAATTGGGGAGAAAAGGGTGGGGATCGGGCTCAATTTATAGTGCTGGTGTTGCAAGTTCCGGACTTGCAGGACCAAGACTCCGCAGTTGAAGCCAAGAAGATTAACTGGAACTCACTTGAAACCCTCCCGGATTTGGATGCAGAGAACCCCTCGGTTTTCTCAAACATATATGTGCATGCAGACGACTTGCGTTGTTTTTTGACGCTTATGCTTGTTATCGGTCTACTAGCTGCTAGCCTGCAGTCTACAGAGCTCGCTAACCTTACAAGTACCCGGTGGCGTGCATTTGAACTGGCTGCAAAAGCTTTGGTGAAACACTTTTCTGCATCTGACCGCATCTCGTTTCCTCAGTTCCGGAGGGGCATGCGTCTCACCCTGCATTTCCAAAACACTCTTCGCAACCTCTTGCAGAAACAGGTTTTCTCCAAGACGCCGGAAAATTACGCCGCACCCGAGTTCTCCCCCTCGCGTCTTGTCACCGAGGCTATTGTGGCGCAGGTGTCGGTCATGCTAGGTAGCGACAATGTCGCCTCAAATGTTTCCCAAAATGTCGCACTTTCTCGAGAAAACTTGGTCGAGCTCTACAACGGCTCCAAAAGCGGTTTTTCAATCCGATCCCTCGAGCTGAAAATATTCAAGTGGCACGCACCCACCATTTTCTTTGTTGCCGGAAAAAGACTCAAAACCCGTAATAAACGCTTAGAATCATTCGAAGCGGAATTCCCGCGGCATTTCCGCTCCAATGAACTGCCTCTCCAAGCGGGCCAAGCCCAAAACGACCGGCTCGTGTATGCAGTCTATATGTCAGAGCCCTGGAAGATTTCCAATAAGGCTAATTTTGGGAACGAAGATACGGTGATTTTGGCTCTCCAGCCCAGGGCAGATGTTTTCCCGTTTAAAGGCGCATCCGTACACCAGGGCAAACTGACCTATTTCAACACCCAGGGCATGGGGATTGGTTTCGGTAACGAACAGCCCACTAACAAGAATAACGTCCGGAGATATAACCCTGGAAACGTTTCGTTGACCATTGAGGCTAACTTGGAATTCGCCGTGTTCCGGCATATAAGCAGGGTCTCGTCTAACTGTCCCAGTTACTTCCACACATCCGATTCTCCTCTTCTGGCACTCTCTGGATCGACTCCAGAGTCTGGTCTGGAGCCTCCTGCAGATTACGAGGACCGTTTCATGATCACAGATCTCGAAGTTTGGGGAATTGGGTCTACAAAAGAACTAGACCAGCAGAAAAAGAACTGGGAGTGGGAGGAAAAACAAGCCCAGGCGCGCCAGAGTGTCAACGTCCGAAATATGGGCGAAGACAGGGCTTTTATGGAAATGGTGGGCTTGGTAGGAAACCATGGGTCCGGTGGATCGGTTTAAGGGTAATAAGGTGTTATTTTTCTGCTCGGTTGATCCGATTAATCGTCTTTTTTCTGAAGAATGCGTCCTCTGGTTGAATGTGGGACTCAATTGGTATTGGTACTGCATATAAGCACCCACTTCTGAGCTATTTCTGAACTAACCAAAGTTTTTAATGGAACATAGGATACATCTAATAGTCAAGGCCAGCTGCATTTTTTGATGGTCTTAATTGGGGCATCAATTACCCAAAGAAACTTATTGAAAGATCTGACATATGTAATTCAGAGGATTCACGTGATCTGACCTGCAGGAAACGCCCGTTTATAAACATTCGGCTCCGGCTGGCGAACATGTTTATAGTCATTAGCACTTTTGAAGCTAAAGGCTCTGATTTGATTCGGTTAACTCAATTCAATAGGTGCGGACTGCATATAAACCCACACCAGGTATCCATTCCTCCCCAATCCGCCTTTCACCATCATTGCGTATTATAATAGTTTTGTTCGTATACCGCAAATTAACTATGAGCCAACTCCATAAGTCATATTTTGGTGAGTGTATCTTGAATTAGTTGAATGCAGGCGACGGTGGTATATGCAGTATAGACCTAGAAGCTTTGACCTAAACCTTTTCTTAAGGCAAGGGCCATAAGACTCTCAAAACCTTTAGTAATCATCGTAAACCGATTCCCATATCTTATTTTTCTGTCCATGGCCTAGACGTATAGGTGCTTTATGGTTGACACACGACTACTCAAAAAAAGCGGGGCAAGCTCCAAATCTCGACATTTAATTGGTTTAAATAGAATTTTGATGACAAAAACGAATGCTGCTTGAATTTTTGGTCTTTTTAATGTGTAGTGTATGAACTGGTAACATTTAGGCTATATCCGTATCGGGAACGCATACTAAGCTGAGGAAAACCATCTTCTGGACCAAACTCGGACTTCAAACTCCGCTAAACTATTCTGCATTTTTCAACATAGCTCAGGAACCACAAGATTTCTCGAAAGAGGTACCACAAGAATTAGTGTAGAACGGGGTTCTGATGGTTCAAGGTGGAAACACAGGCCAAGTGCAGGAAATTTCTTACATGCAGGATCTTTTAATTCCCCAATTTACTATTATCAAGAGCACCTCTACAGAGCAGATATAGTCACTATCAGTCCTTTTGAATCAATTTTAGTAACGAGCTACACTCAGTATCATACATATGCTTCAAAGTCCCTGACTATGTTGGTGTTGGTTGGTGAGAGGTACTGATCTGGGTATCTGCAGGACCGCGCCATAGATGAGATGAGATACCCAGCCAAAAGTCTCCAAATACCCAATGGCCAAGAAAGCTTCCGACACCCGGTTTTCAGCCGCCGGTTATGATCCCCGGTTTATTGTGCCCAGCACAAAGAAAAATAAGGTTAAGGTCGATGAGCGGTTCTCCAAGAAGGAGTTGCAGAAATTAAACGTCACGGCCACAGGCAAAAAAGCAAAGGTTGATCGGTACGGAAGGCCGATTACGGAATCAGACAAAGGCGACTACGATAAGTATTTCGAGGAGGAAGGCGACAGTGGGGAGGAATCTGAATCCGCCCAGGTGTCTGGTCAAGAGTCTGCTGAAGAAAGTGGAAGTGACGATAACGCAAGCGATGATGAAAGCGCAAGTGATGTGGACAGCGATGCCACGGCAGTTCTGCGGATCTCTAAGGAGGAAAATGCAGGCAAATCGGCGAAAAACTCGCTGAAAAAGGGCAAAAAAGGGGCAGAATCAGCCCAGGCAACTAAACTCGGCTCCCAAGACCAACTGGAGTCGGAAAGCGACTCCGAAAACGACTCAGATATTGCTTCAGAACTGGGGTTCGTGGATAGAGCCCGTGGTGAAGGTTTAGAAAGCGATAGCTCCAGTGACTCCGATACCGAGGTCGAAATGGAGTCGGATGTCGAGGTGGAAGAGGAGAAACCGGCTGAAGGAGAGCCTAGTGCAACGTTTGCCGTGGTCAATCTTGATTGGGACAATGTTCGTGCCGTGGACTTGATGTCCACATTCTCGTCGTTCGTTCCCAAAGGAGGAAACATCAAATCCGTCAGCATTTACCCCAGCGAGTTCGGAAAAGAACAAATGCAAAGGGAGGACGTGGAAGGTCCACCCAAAGAGCTTTTCCGCAAGAAAAAAGAGGAGGTGGCCTCAGATTCCGATCTGGATGATGACTTGGATCTCTCCAATAAAGACGACTTGGAGAGAGCAGCCCGCAAGTTGTACACCGAGGATGACGGCAAGGAGGACTATGACTCCAAGGCTTTGCGCCGGTACCAATTGCAACGGTTGCGGTACTATTATGCCGTTGTCGTCTGTGACAGCATCGGAACGGCCCAGAACATCTACCAGTCATGTGACGGAGCTGAATACGAGTCCACGGCTAATATCTTCGACTTGCGGTACGTTCCCCAGGATATGGAGTTTGACGATGAGCCCAAGGACATGTGCACTAAGATCCCAGCCAGTTACAGACCAGACTCGACGTTTGTCACCGATGCATTACAGCATTCCAAGGTCAAATTGACCTGGGACGAGACGCCCAAGGAAAGAATGACGCTTTCTTCCCGGCAGTTCCTGCAGAAAGAGATCGACGATATGGATTTCAAGGCGTACTTGGCATCTGACTCCGAGGAAAGCGATGCTGGTGCCCAGAAAGACTTGTATAAGAGTCTTTTGGGGAACCGGTTTGGCGAAAAGGAAGAGGGTGAAGATGATGTGGATATGGAAATTACATTTAACCCCGGTTTAACGGAGGCCGCGGGTAAGGACGAGAAGGCTGCTTCAAAGGAGGAGTCCACCATTGAGGCGTATAAGCGGAAGGAGAAGGAGCGTCGTCAGAAGCGGGCCGAAAAGTGGGAGCAGAACCAGGAGTCTGGAGAATCTAAGGACACGGAAAAGAAAGCTAAAAAAGGAAAGAAAAGAAAGGACGACGCCAAAAATGCAGAGGGAAATGCCGAGTTGGAGTTGCTCATGATGGACGATGCTGATACCAAAGAACATTTCAACATGAAGGATATCGTCAAGTCCGAAAAGAACCAGCGGCGGAAACGGAAGGGACCCGAGCCGCAGCCCGATACCTTCACGCCTGATTTGGCGGATGAACGTTTTTCCGAGGTGTTTGAAAACCATGAGTTTGCAATTGACCCCACCAATAGTGAGTTCAAGAAAACAAACACCATGAAGAAGATTTTGAAGGAGCGTGGAGAGCGCCAAAAGCGTGAGGACGGCGAGCGTAAGAAGTCCAAGGGCCTGAAACGGCCTGCCGATTCGCTGTTGTCATCTTTGGTCAAGAAGTTTAAGGGAAAAAAGAGTGATTAATCAAGAGGCTTAAAAATCACACTTCACATCATTACCCCAAGCTGGATTATTTACCACGGAGGTATGGATTCGGTTTCTTGGAGCTGGTCGGCATATGGAGTAACGACTGGGTTGTTTGCTCTCCATGACACGCCAAAAGACACTGTTCTCGGAGCCAAAGACACGATCAGTAATGTCTGCCATCATAACGACTCCCTCAGACGTATGCAGTTTCTTCAGACTGCAGGTTATTCTTTAAATACTGCAGTTCATAGTATTCCAGTTGATAGAACTCAGTAGCATATCAATAGATTTACCACTGGAAAACGATGGTTTTTAGTTTAGTAGAACTGACTCCAACCTGTGCCTACTATGCAGGATCAAGCTCAAACAAAGTGGCTATTAATTCTTCACAGTTTCACTAAGCATTATTTTAATGGTTTTTTCAAGCTTCAAGTAAGCAAAAATTCAATAGGCCAACGAAATAAATAGTTTTGCGTACTATTGAACCGGTATACATTATAATAGATGATTATGCTGAATTAGGCAGATGAGAAAAGGGTCTTTTACTGTACTGCACGGTACTATGACTAGATTTTAGTATATATACTAATAATTATTCTGGCTATGATTTTGGGCCTTTTTTTTCGTACTTTTACCGTTATCTCATGAGAAGGCTCCCCTGGAAAACGGATACGGATCATAGAACACAGACACCGTTTCAATGTGTTTTTTTTTTTTAATATAGCCAGGTTTAATATTTTGGATTTTATTGTTGATACTAAGCATTATGGAATTTTAGAGTTAAAAGGGCTTTTGTTTTGGATTTTTTAGTATTGGTTGAATTATCCATCACTGTGAAATCCAACAAATGTAGTCTGAGAAAAGGAAAATCGCACTCACTGTTTTGGGTGGGGCTCATGCATGACCCAAAAACTAAATTATTTACTGACTATAGGACTGTTTATTTTTTTTAAATTTTACTAGAAAATCTTGAACTTCTTAATATCCGTTTTTCTACATGAATTCTGAAAAAAAGAACACCGAAAACGGGGTGAGTCGGTTCCGAGCCCGGCTTTCATCGTGCTCTAACTATATTTCTCCACTATAGAAAGACGAGACAAAGATGTATTATGGATTTTAGGTACCGTACTCTACTATAATGTTACTGCTGAATATCGTAGTAGACTATATATTGTGAAATAAAATAAGGTGAAATGTAAAGTAGAAATAAGTTGGTACATAGATACATAGTGATGATAGATCATATAATAGATAAAGCTGATAAGAATCTTATACATAAATAAAGGTTGTATCCCATGCAATAAAATGATGAAATAAGATGTGGCAGGTAAAAATGATATATGTTAAATAGTGGTTATGTAATGCCTTACCTATATTATCACCCAGCAAAGCATTGATAAACATGGATATATGTTACATAAGAAAGAGCTTAATTAGAAATAAAATAAGTTAGCATACATAATGGTCGTAGACAATATTATGGAATACAGATAGAAATAGGTTATAGAAAAGTGTAATAAAAATGAGGTGTGGAATAAGATAACTTTTTATACAATATGTAATAGAATAAAATAATTATACATGTATTGATTTTTAGTAGAATAAGATTCTTTATATTTGATTGAAAATGGAGGTTTTTTATAGTATACGTATATATGGAGGTAGTAGAAATTGATAAAGAAAATGTGGTGAGATAAGGGTTACCCTCAAAGCTGGTTTAGACTCAACTATACTACTGACTATGCTATGAATGAACTTTACTTTCAGTAGTACCATGACTGTAAGCATACTATGTCCACCATGGAGGAAATTGCTCTTCTGATACAATGACTAGGATTTTCTTCCTGTCTATAACTATATGCACTACTGGTGGCTAGTCAATGCTAGAAGCTTTGCAAAACCTTCCTGGCCATCTACGTTTATCTAAAAATATTATTAGGCTCGGGACAATTTATTACCCTATCCTGGTAACACACTACTACCAATCTACTCTACTACACCATGTACTCGGGTAAAGTCTATTCAATAAACCTTACCATGGCTATACCATGACTCTGGACTACGATTATGAACCATGACTATTACAAAACATGTAGAATTTCAGAAAAATATAATTGAAGTACATTGCTATTTATTTTTGTCAATTCGCCTTTGGTAATCAATTTGTGAGGAGTGCGCTCATTAATGGAAATATACAGAACCTGAACACACAATTCTGAAACAACATTCAATCTCCCAAAACGCTAAAATACATTGAAACAGATTGGAAACAGCTCTAAATCAAGTGAGTAATTATATCACCAAATTTGGTCCCTACATAATTTTCAACTTAAAAAGCGTACCATAAACCCGTGGTGTACAAATACTTATATTGCTAATATAGAAATTTTTTTGTTCAAATCTGTTGAACAGTTGAAGAAAAAATCCTTGAAATGTTTTTGTGCTACATCAAACAATTTTGAGTAAGGAAGTTATGTCTGAAAATTAGTTAGTGTAAATATCAGGGTTTACTCCTAAGTATGTTGGAAAATCATAAATTCAATGTTTTCCAGAACCTGATGGTAAAGCTTTAATATTAAATATACACCAGGTTCTTGAAGTTTCTGAGCTTCAGATTGGAATCTTATGGCCAATAAGTTCCAATTATAAATGAACAATGGATCAGTGCCGAAATTACAAGCACTACACTCTCGAACTAATAAAAACACATTATTTTGCTTAAATATTCCCTTATTTGGTCATTGNCACTAATATGGAAAAGTTTTTGTTCAAGTCTATTGACCTTGTGCTACATCAAACAATTTTGAGAGAGGAAGTAATTTTTGAAAATTAGTGTAATTTTCAGGGTTTAAGCCTTTATAAAAAAACTCATTACTATGTTGAACAATCACAAATTGGCAGTTTTCAAGAAGCTGATAGTAAACTTTTAGTATCAAATATACACCAGATCCTAAAGGTTTCTGATATTCACACTATAATACTATGGTGGGTTTTATGGTCTCTAAGTCTCAATCATGAATATACAATGAATCAGTGTCGAAATTACAAGCACTACACTCTCGAACTAATAAAAACACATTATTTTGCTTATATATTCCCATATTAGGTCATTGGATTTAGCACCACAAAGAATAAGAAATTGAAGGAATAAGCACAGATCCAAACACATCCAGCGTGTTTTCAGCCCACAATATCCTGAGGGTTCTAGCCTCGGATCTCCCCCTTTCCCGGGTGGTTGTGCCCAAACCAGACCTCATTCCGGGGATTTTGGATGGAGTGTTGGCGGTGCTTTCCCCCGTCCTTGCATACTGGGCCTACGCCACGCTCTTTCATATTGTTGACGTGTACGAGCTAGCGAAAAAATACCGCATTCATCCCTCGGAGGAGGAGGAGCAACGCAATAAGGCCACGATACGCCAGGTGTTGGTGGACGTGGTGTTGCAGCACATGATCCAGACCATCGTAGGGTACTGTATTACCGGTACGACGAGCCGCCCATCACGGGCCACGAGCTCCATAGTATGTGGCGCCTCAAGCAGGTGGCGGTGTTC